>PVJA010022073.1:0-34741 GCA_004027025.1 Myocastor coypus
TTTTTTTTTTTTTTTTTTTTTTTTTTTTTTTTTTTTTTGTCTTTTTGAGATAGGGTCTCGCTATGCAGTTCAGACTGGCCTTGAGCTCACTTTTGTAGCCCAGGCTGGTCTCAAACTCACACCGATCCTCTTGCCTCAGCCTCCTGAGTGCCGGGATTACAGGTGTGTGCTACCACGCCTGGCCTGTAAGCTTATATTCTTAACCCTTCAGAAGAAAAGCTTAGTGATACTATAACTCTATAACAGTGGTTCTCAACCTTTCTAATGCTGTGACCCCACAATACAGTTCCTCATGTTGCAGTGACCCCAAACCAAAAAAAAATTTTGGTGGCTACCTCAAAACTGTAATTTTGCTACAGTTATGATTAGGAGTGGTTTTAGGCAACCCCTGTGTTTTGGTCATTTGACCCCACAGGTGTCACAACCCACAGGTTGAGAACTGCTGCTCTATAACGTATGTACTTGAGCTTAACATAACTTTTTCTGAGAATCAAACATGTTAGACTTGAAAATTGGTATTATCTATCAATCATTGATATTCTAATAAATATAGAATGGGATAAAAGCAGTTATACATTTTTTACACAAGAATTTAGAAATCTAAGCATATACAAAATTGTAGCCTGTCAATCCTACGGTATTTTTCATAGTCTCTTACTCTCATTTAATATCTTTTTTTGTTTTCTTGTAAACCAACCATTTACTTGAGAAAGAGTATAACAGTAACTGAAATTACATTAGAAGCAGCAACATCTAAAGACCAGAATGACAGGCATTCCAAGCATATCTTAGTGTTGCAAATTGCTACCCTCAGTGTGATAAACCTTTTGGAAGTTCTTAGGACCATTATCTAATTCATCCTGTGCATGGTTTTGTTCCTGCCATGTTTCCTATGTTTTCTGCTTGCAGTCCCTTTGTTGTTTAACCCTTAAGTCCTTGCTTTCCAGTCAACTATGTTATGCCTCTCCGTTTTTATTTCTTCTTTTGAGTTCTTACACTAGGGAGACTATACGATATTTACACATGTAGGTCTGGTTTATTTCACTTATGTATCTTGAAGATACATCCATTTATATATGTAGTTTTCTACAAAAATTAACTTCCGGGGGCTGAGATAGCTCAGCAGTCTCCTGCTTAGGCAAGCTTAAGCAGGTGCAAGGGACTGCAGTTTGATCCGCAGCACCACATGCTGTGCCAGCCCTGCCCTCAAGGCAGGCTGAGCTGGCTCCAAAAAAATTAACTTCCAAGTCAAGCAATGTGGCTGGTAATTCCAGGTAATCAGGAAGCTCAGGTTGGAGGATGGCACATTCAAGGCCTGGAAAACTTAGTTAAACTGTCTCAAAATAAAGCAAAGGGAGACATAGTTCAGTAGTAGTGTGCCTGTTCTATGTTCACCTCATCAAAAAAACACAAAAATTAATTTCCAGCTGGGTGCAGGTTACATGTTTGAGGTCATCCAGGGAAATTTTGGCCATTTACCCAGTAGACTAGTAATATTATATATTTGAAAATGGGAGAAAAAAAGGAAAGAAAGAGAAAGGTAGAAAAGTTTTTAAAGAGTTTGTGCTTTTGCCTGATACTTTTACAAATATTCTTGGATTTTCTTGGTCCTAGTTTTCCTTTCCTCTATATTAACTTATATCTTCTGTAACTTCCTCTTTGAAAATTCTACTATCAACATGCATAACAGCATATTAAATAGTCAAAGTTATATGTTCAGAGAACATTTTTATCTCACTAATTATTGTGTGTGTGTGTGTGTGTGTGTGTGTGTGTGTGTGTGTGTGTGTGTTTGACTCTGGGTCTTGCTATGCAATTCAGGCTGACCTTGAGCTCACTTTTGTAGCCCAGGATGATCAAATTCACACTGATCCTCCTGCCTCAGCCTCCCAAATGCTGGGATTATAGGCATGTGCCACCATGCCCGGCTATCTCACGAATACTGTAGTAGTTGTAATAATAGTAATTACAGCAGCTCTCAAACATTGAATCCTTACCAAGTGAGATATATGTCTATCTATCTATCTATCTATCTATCTGTAATCTCATTTTATCCTCACTAATATATAGTGGAATATCTTCATTTTGTAGATGTAGATTTACCAATTTGTCTAGATGCACACAACTAACAAAAGGAATGTTTGTCAAATTCCAAAGCCTGGGTTCTTTTTTTCTTTTAAATTTAGCACAAGGTCTACAGAATCTTACTTCACAGATTAGACTTGTAGTGATTCTCTTGTTTTCAACCTCCCAAAAGCTGATATAGGTAGACGTCAGGGCCAGTCTTAATCTCTATCTCAGCATGCTCCGGGGCAGGGCTGGAACAGCACAGCTCAGCACTCTGGGGATCACACCCTGCCTGGTCCCTTGTTCTGCCTAAACAGACACTTTAATCTGCTGAGGTATCTGTCTGCCCTGCAAAGTCCATATTCTTACTAACTGTATTCTTCAGAGAAAAAGGTTTTTTTTTTTTTTTTCAGTGTGTTAAGAAATAAAACTTACATACTGATTTGTATATTTACATTTTTTATTTTAGGAAAGAGTCTACAGGGTGTTCAGGGTCTCACTAGTACATCAGATCCACCTGTTTACAGCCTCACAAGAACAGGGATTACAGGCGTGCGGGTCACTATGCCCAGTCTCAGTATGTCTCAGTACACTCCGGGGGTGGAGCTGGCAAGGCAGGCCTGGGGATCAAACCACCAGCCCTTGTGCCTACTTACAGGTGCTTTAATCTGCTGAGCTATCTGGCCAGCCCTTTACTTATTTCACTTTTTTGTTGGTATATAATATTTGTACATGTTTATGAGATACATATAGTAATTCAGTGTGTATATACAATGTGTAATAATCAAATATGTCTATATTTTCAACCATTATCATACCAATGAAAGACTTTCTATTTTTAAAAAATTTTGTTTTACATTGTTTTATCAAATATTTATAAGAACCCTGCTGTGTGCCTTGGCTAGCCTAACTTTGAAGGTATTGGGGGTGGGGGTGTCTCTTGATGTTGGCACTGTGGCCTCTAGAGGGCACTGTTTCCCCTTTGACACTGTGGCTCCATCTTTCATTCCTATTTCCACAGAGTACTGGTGAGACCAGGAAAAGAAATATTTCAAATCTTTATAAAATGCTGCAGGCAAATAAGCAATAAATAGGTACAGGACATGAAGTGCAATTGAATAATTTGGCACACTGAACACTGTAGGTATTTCAGCATTTGTCACCCAAAAAAGATTCCTCTCTACCTTCTCGCTGTGTGTGCAAAGCAGGAGCCACTTTTTCCCACTCAGTCCTAAGGCAAGCTAAACTCTTCAGAAACTGTCTTGTGACTGATACAGCTATTTTCCAACAAGGGCTTCCTAAATCTCTGGGACTCGTCCCAACGTCTGCCTCTTCCTTCCATGATGGACATTAAGTATGCCAGCCCTCTTTTGGGAAGATGACTGCTATCATTTGGGTGTGGTTTTTTCCACAAAGGTTCATTTGTTACAAGCTTGGTCCTGAATGAGGTTCTCGGTATGTAGATCATGAAGGTGATTAGGTCCTGAATGTATTAATGCTAGTCACGTAGTGGTCTGGGCCAGGCAGGAGTGGATTAGTTTCCAAGACAAGGGCTGTTATAAAGAGAGAAGCTTAGACCCTCATTATTTTACTGCTTTTTCCACATGAACTTTTCTGGACATACTACTTGTCACTTATGCTCCTGCCATGGTGCCATCTGCCATGTTGTAATACAGCCACAGGCCCTCTCCAGATTTTTCTGTCTTGAATTTTCAAAGCTTCAAAACAGCAAGCTAAATAAATCTCCTCTTTATATATTACCCACCATTGAATATTTTGTTACAGCAACGCAAAACAGAAGCAGGCATTGCCTATTTGAGGGTTATAATGTTACTCAATTGTTGGGAGATAATTCTCTTTCTTCTCTTCCCTCCTTCCATCCCCATATTGTGAATCATACTCATGGATTACACCACAAATGAGTAAATGAATGTCTTAGCTACATCCCCAGGCCCATCTGGGTGTCTTGTTTCATATGTCAAGAATGCAAGACCTTTATATTACCTATCTATTAATGTATAATAAATTACACCAAAACACTAAGACTTTGAGCAGTCCCCCTCCACCCCCGTTTCTGTGACTCAGAAATTGGAACGCAGTTTAGCTCAGAGTTTTTTTTTTTTTTAAAGGACACATGTGTAAAGACAGTGACTGATGTCATCTCAGATTATAGATAATCTGCTTCCAAGATAGATCAGATGAGCTGTAGGTTCTTGCCAATGGTCAACTTAGAGACAATTATCTATTTTGCCAGAGAGGTCTATCTATAAAGTATTGGACTGAGTATGAGAATATGAGTGCTTTCCCAAAATGGAAGCCATGGATCTTTTTATAACTTCATCTCTGAATACTTGGATTAGGTAGAAATGAGTTAGTTTAGTTTGCAGTCCAATGAAATAATTGTGCAAAAGAGTGAATAACAAGAGACAAGAATACTTTGGGGCCATTTTAGATGCTTTCTATAATCACCTACCACCCTGCCACATCCACTTGTCTATATCTCACTGTTTGCAGTCAGTCTTTCTTGTTTCTTTCTCTCTTTTGTTTACTTTTTTATATCAAATTTAGGAGATCAAATTAGGGCCTATACTTCTGAGCTGTACCTTTAGTCTCGCCTATGAGCAAATCTGCTTTTATATTTTTATACTAGGGATTGAACCCAGAACCTGAACAGCAAGCCAGCTTTTTTGATTTTCTATTTTGAGAATAAGTTTGCCCAAGTTAGGTTCAAAGCTAGGATCCTCCTGCCTCAGCTGCCCAGATTGCTAGGGTTATAAGTGTGCCCATGCCACCATGCCTGGCCTGTGAGCAATATTGAAAATGAGTTGACGTCTACTTCTGGGACAAGGACAAGCTAATGTCACCACTTGCAACAAAAACAGTTAATTCTCCAAGCTTAGTATTCCCAGCATGCCCATTGTCTGGCCCCCTTCATGTCACCCATGTAAGACTTGTGGGTAAGAGGAACTTCTAGAAACACACTTATGCTCATGGGTGTTTTGTTTCTTTGTTTGTTTGTTTCCCTTGTTGCTGATTTTTCTGGTGTATGGTAATATCCCCATTTTCTCAGCATCAATTCCATGAGGAACCATGAAATTTGAGAATACATGAATAGAGCATTAATCACTTCCAATCAACTTCCTTCATAGTTTAAACCACCCTGTTTCTTTTTCTGTTTTTGAGACAGGGTCTCCCTATGTAGTCCAGCTGACCTTGAACTCTATGTAGTCTATATTGGACTCAGCCTCACAGTGATCCTCCTGCCTCAACCTTCTGAGTGCTGGGATACCAGGCATTTGCCACCATGCCTGTCTTTACCCTGCTTTTTTTTTTTTTTATTATTCCATAAATATTCCTCTGCCCTGTCCTTGGGAAGGCAGATTTGAGACTTGGGTCTAATCCTTCATGCTCAACTTCTTGTTTACAAAGGTTATTATCACAGTGATTGGCATACTGTTTGGCAAGAAAAACAGCCCCAATTCAACAGCAGTGTCTTTTAGTATCCATGAAAAAGCGGTGAGCTAACTTGTTGACTTTTTTTTTTTTTTTTTTTTTGGTCTTTTTGAGACAGGGTCTCGCTATGCAGTTCAGGCTGGCCTTGAGCTCACTTTTGTAGCCCAGGCTGGTCTCAAACTTGCACTGATCCTCCTGTCTCAGCCTCTCAAGTGCTGGGATTACAGGTGTGCACCACCACGCCCGGCTTTTAATACCTTTTTTAAGGACTTGGTTTAATACTTTGTGATATAGCAATTTGAAAATCTAGTTCTAAATTTATTCTAATATTTCATTGTAAGTCATAGCTGAAAAGATATTTCAGAAAGACATTAAAATGGAATATATACATTACCATTGACTATTGAAGTACTCATTTTCTTTTTTGCTTTCTCAACAACCAGTTCCATAAAGGTCTCTGTTGAATTTTGACCAGTAGGTTTCCATTTTTGTGCTATAAATCAGCACTTCTTGGAAACAAAGGGCATTACATGTTACCTTACCAGCAGTTACATGTAAGAGCCATTGAAATTATTATTATTATTTTTTTTTATTTTTTTTTTTTGCAGCACCAATACCAGGGATTGAACTCAGGACCTTGCATTTACCAGGCAAGCACTTATTCCACTGAGCTATCTCCCTGGCCCAAAGAACTTTTTTTTTTTTTTTTTGGCAGGAAATTAATTATTTGAAAAATTTTCAAGTAAGTAGAAAACTGTTTCAAAAATTATGGTATAAAAGCCAGTGGTATAGCTCAGTGGACTAAGCCCTTGCTGAGGTAAGCACAGGGGTCAGGGTTTGATTCAGTGTACCCGGCACAGCATGAAGCACCAGCCCTGTCCCCCAGGCACACTGAGTCTCCAATGTAGTCCAGGTGTGGTGGTGTACACCTGCAATCCCAGCACTAGGGAGGCAGAAATCAGGAGGATCACTGTTATGGTTTATGTCTAGTTGTCATGCAATCATGGGACGGGGACTTCTAGAGTTTGAGACTTGACTTATGATCCACTGGGATTTTGTGTTTTAGTACTGATGGGATTATGGGCCTAAGTATGGCTGGGATTATGGATGTGGCCTAAGGCAGACAGGCTGAGGCAGAGAGCCTGAATGTGATATAAAGAGAGACAGGGAGACAGACTCATGCTGTTGCACTGCTGCCCTGATTGGTTGGCTGCCTCTGTCACCATTTTGTTGCTGTTCTGCCCCTATGAACTGGATGCTCTCTGCTCTGTTCCACTCAGCCTTGGGTCAGCCGAATACAGACTGACATCTCCCGTAACTGTGAGCTACATAAGCCTTTCCTTCCTTCATTTTGAGTGTTGGGTATTTGTCCCAGCAATGAGTAAAAAGTAACTAAGATAATCACTGTGTCTTATTGTCCCCCCAAAGCCTCATGCAGTCATGAGGCTGGGTCTTCTAGAGTTTTGTGACTAATTCATGATCCACTGGTATTATGTGTGTTAGGGCTGCTGTGATTATGAGTGTGGTTTAAGGTGGATATCCAAAGGCAGAGAGCCTGAACGAGAAACAGACTCTCTCTTTGTTACTCTCTGTTGCCCTGGTTGGTTGCCTCTGTTGCCATTTTGTTTCTGCCCTGCCACCATCAACTGGATGCTCTCTGCCCTGTTCCACTCCTCTGTGGGCCAGCTGAATATGAACTGAAACTTCTAGTAACTGTGAGCTAAATAAACTTTTCCTTCCTTCATTTTGGGTGCCAGGTATCTATCCCAGCAACGAGAGAAGAGTAAGACAATCACTATAAGTCTAAGCTGTGTAGTGAGACCCAGCACAAAAAAAACCTTTAAAAACATTGTGGTGTATACGGAGTGTAATATGCCTTTTGTTCACATACATTGTTTTCTTTAAATAAAAATAATATACTGTTGCAAATATTTTCAGAATTCTTTTTTCAAAGTCATTCTTTCAAAATACATATAAACATAAAGTAGGTGAGGAGAAGGGGGCTGCTTTATAACTCACTAATAAAACTTTATGTTAAAACTAAAGACTCAGACACAATGGCACATGCCTTTAATCCCAGCTATGCAGGAGACTGAAGCAGAACTATAAGCTTGACATCAGCATCGTGCAACCTAAGAGACCCTACCTCAAAATAAGAAGGGCTAAAGATGTAGCTTATTCTAGAACTTGAGAGTCTGATTCAATTTTCAGAACCAGAAAAAGAAAGGGTACAGCAAGTGTGTATTTTATCCACTTTGTAACATAATATAGACAGTACCGCAAATGGCAAAGAAATCTGAAATCTGTATTGCTTAGATTTTTCTCAAAGAAGAATGTATAATTCATTTTTTAAAGTAATAACAGCTAGTACTTATGTAATATTTATTTTGGTGGTAGTTGTTATACAAAGAGATTTATATATTTAGTTGTCTCTTGGTATCCATGGAGGATTGGTTCCAGGACCCCCATGGATACCAAGATTTGCAGATGCTCAAGTCCTTTATGTAAAGTAACATGTAAAATGCCATTACAGAGGGCTGGCGAGATAGCTCAACAGACTAAGCACTTGCTTATGCAAGCCTCTGGGCTTGCTGAGCACTGTGACCAAGTATGGGCATGGTGGTATATGCCTGTAATCCCAGCATTAGGAAGGCTGAAAATAGAAGGATCACTACAAGTCTGAGGCTGCATGGTGAGACCCTGTACCAAATACATAAAAATAAAATAAAATAAAATGCCACAACATTAGCATATAATATATACATTCTCCCTTATATAGTACTTTAAATTATCTTCATATTATATTTAATGCTTAAAACAATGTAAATGATACACAAGTAATTGTTATACTGTATTGCTTAGGGAACAATGACAAAAAATATGTACATACTCAGTAATTCTTTTTTCAAATATTTTCAATACGCTAATTGGATCAGTTGAATCATCTACAGATGTGTAAGCTGACGATGGTAGGGCTTACTATCCTGTATATTATTCACTTTATCCTCAGAGCAAGCCCAATCTGTAGGTAAGGATTATTATCTTCACTTTGCTAGGATAACATGCCTGGTTGTGGCAGAACTATGACAACAGGCAGACAGTGTGCGTCCAGGATCTATATGCCTTTAATCAGACCTATTTTGGTACTTTGCTGGAAGATAAAGTATTTGGGGGGCTTTTACTACAGGAATTGGACCCAGGGCCTTTGCACTGAACTACATCCCTAGCCTTTTTCATTTTTTTATTTTGACATTAATTTTTTCTAAGCTGCTCAAGTGGGGCTTGAACTTGGACTCTTGCTTTAGCCTCCCAGGATGCTGGGATTATAAGTATGTATTACTATGTTTGGCTAGAGAAAGCATTTTCACAATTTGCTTCCTATCTCTGTAACATTATTTAGCTTCTATTGGAAAGCCTTTACAAAATTAACTCATTCCCTATCTCAGTATGTATTATATAGATTATATTGAAAGGGCTTGTTTTGACAAAAATCAACTGTATCAGTGACTTCTTACATGAAACTACAGTAGACTATCATAAAGGAACTCTCTCAATTCCTTCAATTGGTGGAAGGCCTATCCTTCTCAGCTCACCTTACATAGCATAAATGTAACCATTTTACTAAGAAAAGGACTGATTGTATAGAATAAGCTCATCAGCATCAACATGCATGTTAAATAATAAAGCTTTGTTTCTTTCTTACTTCTTGGATAAAACAAATAAGCACTGTGGTGGTTCTTTTTCTGAACTGTGGTAAACTCTCCTGAGCACCTATAGGCTGTGTATGCTCCACTCTTCATGTTTTTTGCCTCAGCAAATATGAAAATATTAAAAATCATCCAGGAGATATATTTTTAAGTAAAACAGGTGCAAAGAAATTCACTAGAGTAACAAAAAATACCTCCTTAAATATAATTGGAGAAATAAAAGAAGTCTGTTTTAGAATATGACAATAATGAAATATAATTTCAAAAATAAGAGTTGAACATGGTGGTACATTTCTAGCACTTGGGAGGCTCAGGCGGGCTGACGGCTTCAAATGTGAGGCCAGCCTGGGCTACATAGTAAGTTCAAAGCCAGGCTGAACTACATAGTGAGACCATCTCAAAAACAACAAACAAAACAACAATAACAATAGAATATATATATATATATATATATATATATATATATATATATATATGTTATATATGCACTGCATTGTAAGAGTGAGAAAGAGTTGTCACTATGTTATTCAGCGTATCATACTTGGCATCTTAGAGGAAAACTATAGAAAATTTGAGGAAAAGATCACATGAATCATAAAATATAATAAAGATGTGAACTCACTGAATGCACTGGCAGCTTGGTAGTTTTGCCAGCAGAGCCAGGCATACATGTGAGCAGCCATGTTGAAAGGACATGGAGTTGGCATTGACCTTGGTACCACCTACACCTGTGTGGACATCTTCCAGAATGTAAAAGTGGAGATAATCACCAGTGGTCAAGGAACCTGAACTGCCCCGAGTCACTTCACTTTCACTGACACTGAAGGACTGACCAGAGATATGCAACAAATCAGGTTGCAATGAACCTTACCTATAGTTTTTTTTTTTTTTTTTTTGTCTTTTTGAGACAGGGTCTTGCTGTACAGTTCAGGCTGGCCTTGAGCTCAGTTTTGTAGCCCAGGCTGGTCTCGAACTCCCACTGATCCTCCTGCCTCAGCCTCCCAAGTGCTGGGATTACAGGCGGCCTGCACCACCACGCCCGGCTTACCTATAGTTTTTGATGACATGTGTTTGACTGTATACAGATTTGATGATGTTGTCTAATCTGACATAAAGCATTGGCCTTTCATGATGGTGAATGATGCAGGCAGGCCCACAGTAGTGGAAGTATACTACTAATGTGTTTTGAAACTATCACATTGTTATTTCTTTTCAAATGCAATAAAAAATAACTTAAGAGTGAATTTTTTTTAAATCAAGTAGAATACAAAGGAAAGACAAAGAGCTTCTTTCCAGAGGTAATATCTTCCATCAGGCTGATAAAGGTGAAGGAAATTGCAGAAGCTTCTCTTGGGTAGACTCTTACAAATGTGGTTACTGCACCAACTTGCTGTAGTGATTCTCAGAGTCAGGCAACCAAGAATTCTTGAACCATTTCTGATTTTAGTGTACTCAGAATTAGCAATAAACCAATAGCTGCTATTGCTTATGGCTTAGATAAAAAGGTTGGATTGAGCTGAAAGGAATGTGCTGATTTTTATTTAGGTGGTAGCACTTTTGATGTGTCAATCCATACTACTAAAAATTGAGTCACTGAGGTGAAATCTACAACAGGAGACACCCACTTAGGTGAAAAGATTTTGACATCTGAATTGTGAACCGTTTTATTGTTGAGTTAAGCACAAGCCTAAGAAGGACATCAGTGAGAACAAGAGAACCATCTGCTTTCTCTGAACTGCACATGAATGAGCTAAGAAACCCCTTCTAGCACCCAAGCCAGTGTTGAGATTGATTTCCTCTATGAAGGAATTGACTTCTATGCCTTGTTACTTGTGCTTGATTTCAAGATTTAAAGGCTGACCTGTTCCTTAGCACTCTGGACCCTTAGGAGAAGACTCTTTGAGATGCTGAACTGGACAAGATGCAGATCCATGACAATGTCCTGGTGGGTGATTCTACCAATATCTCCCAGATCTAGAAGCTTCTATAAGATTTCTTTAATGAAAAAGAATAAGAGCATCAACCCTGATAGGGCTATGGCTTATAGTGCAGCCATTCTATTAGAGACAATTACTGACTTTGGATGCCACTCTTTCTCTTGATGTTGAAACTGTTGGTGAAGTCATGAAAGTATTCAGCAAGCACAATAGTACTATTTCAACCAAGCAGACACAGACCTTCTCTACATACTCTGACAACCAGCCTGGTGTGCTCATTCAAGAACGTGAAAGTGAGCATACCATGATAACAACCTGCTTGGCAAGTTTGAATTTACAAGCATACCTGAACTCCGTGGTGTTCCTCAGAAGGAGGTTACTTGTGATATTGATGCCAATGGCATCCTCAGTGTCTGTACAGGAAGAGAAAAAGATTGTCATCACTAACAACAAAGACTGCTTGAGAAAAGAGGACACTGAATGTATGGTCCAGGAATCAGAGAAGTACAAAGCTGAAAATGAGAAGTAGAGGGACAAAGTGCTCTCCAAGAATTCACTGGAGTTCTATGCTTTCAGTATGAAAGTAATTATTGAAGATGACAAACTTCAGTGCAAGATCAATGATAAAGATAAGCTGAAGGTTCTTGACAAGTGTGATGAGATCATAAACTGATAATCAGACTACAGAGAAGGAAAAATGTGAACATCAGCAGAAGGAGCAGGAAAAAGCCTGCAAACCCATCATTACGAAGCTGTATAAGAGTGCAGGTGGCAGACTTGGGGGTATGCCTGGGGCTTCCCAGGTGGGGGAACTGTTCTCTCTGTTGGTGCTTCTCCAGGACCCACCATTGCAGAGATTAAGCCAACCCCAACAATAAAACATTGCTGGACTTAAATTTGTAGTAAATTCAGTTATTAAAGTTTAACTGCTATAGTGAAGAACTGACATTCTCAGTACTTAAATTTGGAACATGTACATGGGGAAAAGATAACACTACCATTTATAAGCATTGTATTACAAGTGGAAATGCAATGTCTTCAATAAAAATATTTAAGATTGGAAAAAAATGTGAGAAAAAGTTAAAAGAACTGTAGCTGTTTATCCTAGAAAGTCTAGGAGAATTTGGGAGTCTTCTAGAATCTGAAGAATTATAATCCCTTTGATACATCTGGTTGAGCCAGATGTAGATGCCATAGAGAATTAACTCCAGGAATAACAACAATGTATCTTCTTAAGCTAGAGGCATTAAGCTCTTACTTTTGAAATAGTTTCAATCACTAATTGCACATAATTGACAGTAAGTAACTGAGTCACCAAATGAATAATATTTTTAAAAAGCTATTATTCACACTAATAAGTAACTATAATAATAATCATCTTCAAAGTCTAGCTAGCAGGTTTGAGCTGAGATGCTTAATAGGATTCTCTGCATGTAGAAACTGCTGACAGGACTTATGTAAATTAGTTGTTGTCAATTAACAGATGTAATATATGTATGTAATAGAAGTTTCAAACAAGGTGGTGAGAAGGAGAGAAAATGTGAGAGGTAAAAAAGTAATTTTATTATTCTTGATACTCAGAACTTGTAAGACAATGCAATTCTCCTAATGTGGAAGTATAATAGTTTTACTTTTGATAATTAATAGTCTTTTTTTAAAATTTTATTTATTTATTTTTTTCTTGTTTCAGAACCTTTGTTTATTTATTCACTCATTTTTATGGCTGGCTCAGCCCACCGTGAGGGTAGGGCTGGCGCAGCATGTGGTACCGGGGATCGAACTGCGGTCCCTGAAGCCGCCCAAGCCTTCCCATGCCGGCGCTTTAGACCACTGAGCCATCCCGCCAGGCTCCTGATAATTAATAGTCTTAATAAAAACTTAAATTAATTTCTTATTACTTTTTTATGTATTTTAGTATAGGGTCTCACTACACGGATCAGACTCATAGTGATTCTCCTGTTTTAGCCTCCCATGCGCTGGAACTGCTGGCATGGGCGACTACACCCAGTTTCATTCCTGTCTCAGTTTGGGGTGGGGAGCTGGGCCGACAGGGCATGCCAGGGATCGAATTCCCAGCTATTTCTGATTACTTTTAATCAAAAAGTTAATGCTAGAAGTTTAAGAGGTTTTTGTTGTTGTTGTTGTTGTTTTGGCTGGCTCAGCCCACCTTGAGGGTAGGACTGACTGGCATAGCACATGGTGCCAGGGATTGAACCTCAATTCCTCCTCATTTGCTTAAGCAGGTGCCTTAGACCACTGAGCTATCTCACCTAGCCCCTAGAAGTTTAAGCGTTCTGACCATTTCTTACTTCCCCTTGGTTTTTCTCAAGAGTCTTATATAAAAAGTAAAAAAGTCCTGTGATCTGAAAAGCCATGTATTTGATCCTATTGTATCACTCTCAAATCTGGTTTTCTCTTTATTAAAAACACAGTTCAGGGATTTCAATTTGGGTCTTAAATTTTAACATAGCTAATCTGGCTCAAGAAACGATGAGGTGGCCTTTTGCCTATGAGTATTTCATTGAATTATCTTCCAGATAAAAGAAATGTTAATTTTGCTTTGTGCAGAGAAGGTATTAACAGGCCTCAATTGGAGTTCCTATGAGTGTCTGAGTTTTTCTGATTATATCATGGGTTGCTTGTATTTGTTATGTTTGACCCAGGGTCACTATACATAGTCCACCCTGGTCTTCATGACCTCATGGTCTATTCTCAGTCCTGCCTTTCAATATTCTTGCTGCATAGAGGTTAAGGTTTCCAAACATACACTTTTGAAAACTCTTCCAAACCATACAAGCCAATGGATATATTATATCCCAGGCATTCAGTAAAGTTCATCTAACCCTCATAGCAATTTTATGATACAAGCATTATTACTATTATCTCTGTTTTGAGAGGAAAAGAGTACTATTGTCATCCTCATGTTACTGATTAAACTGTCACTCAGAGAGGTGAAATGATTTGCCCAAATGGAAAGTGGGAAAGCCAGGAGTTAACCCCTGGGTCTGTTTAATTCCAAAGCTCCATAGATATATGAGCAATATATTTAGCTTATCTAAATGGACAGTATCATTCAATCCACAGGTCTGTAAAAATAAATAAATGAAATAAATGAACAGCATTATATTTCTAAACAAAATATTGGAATCCACAATTTAACAAACTGTTAAGTTCCAGCATGCAGATCCTAAAAGAAAAATATCCAATCTCTCCTCAGTTGAATGTAGTTCACCCTTCTGCCTTGGTTCTCACTGTGTAGTTCAAGCTGGCCTTGAACTGGTGGCAGTCCTCCTGCCTCAGCCTCACAAATGCTGGATTACAAGCATGTGCCACATCCTCTTTCTTTAAATATTTGTAGGAGGTGGTGGTGGTGGTGGTGGTGGTGGTGGTGGTGGTGGTGGTGGTGGTGGTGTGTGTGTGTGTGTGTGTGTGTGTGTGTGTGTGTGTGTGTGTGTGTTTGGGATAGAAAAACAAACTTATCCTGGAAATGTAATGGTTCCTAGCCATTTGCTTTAATTACAATATGGTGATAGCTACGTATTTATTTTCAAAAGCTTTCTGTAAAACTAGCAAATCTTTTACTTAAACTGAATTTTAAAAATTTGTTCTTTGAGGTCCAGGGATGTAGCTCAGTGGCATAAGTGCTTGCCTGGCAGGCACAGGTCATATGTTTGATCCCGGATGCAAAATAAATAAATAAATAAATAAATAAATAAATAAATAAATAAATAAATTTGCTCTTTGAGCAAGATTAATGACATTATACTGCAAATAATGAAAGCTGTCATTTTAACTACTAAAGTCAGAGTCTGTATTTATTAAGTATAATAAAAAGTAAAATTAAGAAAGCTAAAAGTAAGAGCAAGAAATTTAAGTAGGTTGATAGAACTCAGGGACCCCCTCTACTAGATGGAAAAATGGGAAGGCTTCAGAATTTCTGTTTAAGATCTCATGAAATCATTGAAACAATGATATTCTAATATTTAATACTCATTATAAGCATAATATCATATATTTTCACTTTTAAAGTTTGTTTTTTGTCTATTAAATAGTATAACAGTGAAGTGACAATAAAAGTTACTTTTTCAAATGGCTCCATCTGTAAATTAGAAGATGAATGTTTAAGATGTAACCTTCAAAAGTCCTACTGCAGGAGTACTCATTTAAAAAGTTGGTTTGGATCTTGGTGTTCACAAACTGGACTTTTTCTTCTCAGAACTATGAGAGGTGTTATTCTCAGGTAGCATTAATATCTTCCTTCCTTCCTTCCTTCCTCCCTTCCTTCCTTCCTCCCTTCCTTATTCAGGGGATTGAACTCAGGACCCCATGCTTGCCAGGCAGGTACTTACACCTCAGAGCTATCTCCCTAGCTCCACATATCTCACATTCTTAAATGACAAAAAAGATCAGAAACTTCATATGGGTTCTCAGAACAATCACAGTTTAAAACAATATATCTTATAAATTTAAAAAATGGCCTATAGTAATTTTTCCTCCTATTGATTTTTCCTTTGGCTTTCTTGTATCTGGACAAGAAATATGACAATACTACACTATTTGTTATACATAAGGACTACAATTATTAAATTATCTCTTCTAAAGTTCAGGTTTATTCATGGTTAATAATGATACAATTAGAGAAAACATGAACACTAATTTTAATTAATCCTAATGTGTTTGGTCTAATAATTGACATATAGCCGGGCGTGGTGGCGCATGCCTGTAATCCCAGCACTCGGGAGGCTGAGACAGGAGGATTGGTGCGAGTTCGAGACCAGCCTGGGCTACAAAAGTGAGCTCAGGACCAGCCTCAACTGCATAGCGAGACCCTGTCTCAAAAAGACAAAAAAAAAAAAAAAAAATTGACATATATACCATTTAAAAGATTTAAATTATCAACAAAATCCCAATTTTCTATGAGTTTAGAACAGGCATTTGACTATATCCACAAAACCTTAAATCTTTTAAAATTTTCCTTTTTTCTCTTTAGTAGGAAGCTGACAGTGCTTCTTGAGATTGGTGACACATTCCAAGAAAAGGATTCTTACAAGCATTCTGCAAAATATTGCATGTCTTCCAATAGTCTTATTTCCTACTTTCTTCAAAACTTACTTTTAAATATTACTTAACATAAAAAAGATAGAAACTAATTTATAATTTGAAAATTTGCAATATGAACGACAAAGAAAAAACAATCAACATGGAGCCATTTTGTTTTCCCAATACTATTTTTCTCTTTTCAGCTGTTCAAATTCTCAAGTCCTAAAATTTTTACTGATCTGTGTACTTAGTTGCTAGAAACTATTAAGTTGCTGCTTTGGATTGACTGAAAGGAACAAGGTAACCATTTCCCTTTGAACAGTTTTAAAATGTTTATTTTTAAAATACAGTGGTACCTTGGTTCATGAACTTCATTCTTGAACAAAATTTGAATCAAATTCACTGGCTGTGGGGAAAATTTGATTTGATAGTTCTGGTTGTGGAATTACATATACATATGCTTGTAATTTAACTGCATCCAGAACTGTGGAATAAATTCTGTGCTCACCATAGTGGAAAGAGTTAATTTTGTGGACCAGGCACCATTGTATAAATATCTATGTGTATATTTGGCAAGTTTACTGCTCATGTTGATTGTAACATCATTGCTCACTCTTTTGGGTCTTATGTGGTGGTTTCTCTCTTCCTTGTAGGTGACTGATAATTATTACTTTTTAAAAGAGAATTTTTCTTTCCAGAAACCTGAGGCTGTAAATCTCTTATCATGACAATTCAAAACAATTCTATGCTGCACATTAAGAATTAAGTCCAATAGCCGGGCGTGGTGGTGCACGCCTGTAATCCCAGCACTCGGGAGGCTGAGGCAGGAGGATCAGTGAGAGTTCGAGACCAGCCTGGGCTACAAAACTGAGCTCAAGGCCAGCCCGAACTGTACAGCAAGACCCCCCCCCCAAAAAAAGAAAGAGTGAAGTCCAATATATACATTATATTAAAGCAGATTTCTGCATTGCTTTCAAAAAATTTAGATATGGTATAATAAATATTAGTTATATAAATATGTAAATATTAAGTGGGTTAGTGAATGTTTGTTTTGCAGTTCTGACTCTGCAATCATGATGACCTCCACATCTCTGTAATTGTTCTCAATTGGAGCAACAGTATAAACTTCACATTAAAAAAAAACAAACAAACAAACAAAAAAAAACTTCACATTTATTCAAGTTCTCCAGCCATATAAGTTTTTTTTTATTTTACTATTTTTTAAACAAGTAACTTTTTTTTTTTTTTTTTTTTGTATTATAGCCAGCTCTGCCTTCCCTGGGGGTGGTGCTGACATAATATGTAGATCCAACCGTGGTCCCTGTGGTTGCATAAGCTTTCCTAAGCAAGCACTTTAGTCTACTGAACCATCTTGCTGGCCCATATAAAGTTTTTTAAAACTCATCATTTAGTAACATAACTAAAACAGCAGTCTCCTGCTTTAAAAAATGCAAATTAGAAATATTTAATTCCATTTTTACAGGAGTTTGTTTTGTTTTGTTTTGAGGGGGGCACGTGTGTGTGTACTTCTGAGGACCAAACCACCCAGGGCTTCTAGCTTGCTAGGCAAGAATTCTACAGCTGAGCCAAATGCCCAGACACCTTAATGCCATTTTCAGGTCGCCATTAAAATCCAGTTAAGACATTGAAGCAGCGTTTGAACAATCTATATATGAGATGCTGAAATAAGCAGCTTGAACAATTGGATGCTGTGAAATACTTAGCTACTCACCTATATCTGCCCTCCAGCATAGGTTGGTCTGCTCTTGAAGTGTCCACTGGGGAGGGGGGTGCAGGGGTGGGAACAAAGTATGTGTATGGAGGGGATGAAGAACTAAAGATAAGAAAGAATACAGAAAGCTGAGGTGAAGTGGAGCCCTCTTTCTCAATGAGCGAAAATGAACTGCTTAACCACTTGAGTGTATTTATTTATACATTGGGCAGGTTGATGTCATGTGACACTTAGGCTTAGCAACCTGTTTGCTTGGCAGCCTTGGAGAAGCTCCCATTCTAGGAGCTGGAGCAGCTTCTTCCTGTGGCTTGCCTGAGGCACACTTTGTTCTCCAGACCTGCCTTGCTCCAGCCCACACTTGTGGTCATCTCCAGCTTAAGTGGTTTTTCACACCTTCATTAAAAAGAAACAAAAAACAAAAAACAGAATTCTACTTTTTTTTTTGTATTTAGGACAGGGTCTACAGAGTCTACAGGGTCTCACTATGTAGATTGAACTCATAGTGATCCTCCTTTTTACAGCCTCCCAAGCACTGGGATTACAGGTGCAAGCCACCATGCCTGCTGTATCAGCATGCCCCAGGGATGGGGCTGGCAAGGCACACAGGGTATGAACCCCAGCCACTGTAGCTGCGGCTGCCTAAGCAGGTGTTTTAATCCGCTGAGCTATTTGGCTGGCCCTAATTGTACTTTTTTCAAACACAAAAATAACACTTTTTAGTGCATGAATATCTGAATTCTGAGTATCCTCTTTTGTGGAAGTACATTTTTAAAAGAGGGATGGAGAGAGGGAAGGAGAAAGGGAGGGAGAAAGACAGGGAACAAGAATGCTGCACTCACCCTTCTTATCTATATTTTTCCTGGTAGGTAAAAATCACATTTACAGGGCCGGCCAAATAGCTCAGCGGTTTCAAGCACCTGCTTAGGTAGACCCAGTGGCCTGGGTTCAATCCCCAGAGTGCTGTGAGGGCCCTGCACATGCCCTGAGATGGCAATTAAGACTGGGAATGGTGACGCACACCTGTAATCCTAGCACTTGGGAGGCTGAAAACAGGAGGATGACTATGAGCCCAATCTATGCAGTGAGACCCTGTTAGACCCTGTACTATAATACCCCCCCAAAGAAATCATATTTACTTTTAAAAGTTCTTAAGAGGCTCTTCATGAATGCAAATTTCTCCACCAAAGAGCATGCTGTTATGGAGTAAGCAACATGAAAGGAATGTCATCATTCTAACTAGTGTGATTGGTAACATAGAGTCAATTTTTTGTTTTTTGGTATTTTTATTCTGATACAGAGTCTTGCTATGTAGTGCATGCAGTGCTGGGATTCAGCCCACCAACATGTAATCATTTTGTAAAGATAAGGCAGATATTTGAATATTTATGTAATCAAAGCTCAAATAAACCTTTCTGCAGCTCAAACTATGACAACTTTCTGCCCATGAACTCCAAAATCTGGATTCTTAGTATTGTTTATCATATTCAAAATTATGGCATGTATATGAAGAGTATTGATAGTAGATTTATGTCTTCTAATGTATTTGTGCTTTTTCTATTTGTTCTTTTATCATTGTCAGTTGTGGTAAGAACACAGTTTTTAAAATTTCTGCTAATTTAGTCTATAACTGTACATTACTGATTTTCCCATTTTTATTATTTGTGTTCTGGCCTCTTGGGTTCTCAGTGTTCTAAATTGAACTATTAATTTATTTTCCTTTTCCTTCACCCTTTCTGTAGTGATTTATAAGTGTTTGCCACTTTTCTAGACTTTTGCATCATTTTAAATTAAACTGAACTCCTGGTTCGCTGAGAAGAGGGTACCTTCTGCAAAATTGTTAGATAAGCTCACTTCAGATTTGTACACTAAAACTTGTTGTTTCAGCTTTTGGAAAGCTCCCATGAAAAACCATGAAATCCTTGTGTTCAACATCAGGGAACTCAGTTGCAAGTTTTAGATTTTAAAAGATGATTTTTTTTTTTCTGGGTCTTTGATTCCATACAACTAGTTCAGCAGGAAGTGAGACAAGGACTTTTTCTGAGCTCCTTCTTCCTCTTCTTCTTTTTGAGAAGCGTTTACAGGGTGTCAGGGTGTTCATGGTCATACTACTAGATTGGACTAGTAGTAATCCACCTGTTTACAGCCACCCAAGAGCTGGGATTACAAGCATGTGCTGCTTCTCTCAGTCTTAATTGCCAGCTCTGTGTGCCCTGGGGGGTGGGGGCAGCACAGGAGTCCTGGGGATAGAACTCCCAGCCCCTGCAGTTTCAGAGCTTCTTTTTCTTCCCTTTTTTTTTTTTTTTTTTTTTTTTTCAGAGCTTCTTGATCAAGCACCAGAACTCAGAATTGTTCTATTAACCAAATCACCTGGTAAGACAAACTTATTATTTTTGTATATTTTCTTAAAAGTTTGGTTCACCTGTTCAGATACTTTTATGTCCTGAAACATTCTAACAAGCTTGTTTACACAATCTGCTGGCATACCAATTTCTCTTAAGAACTTTATCGTATTTTCTTCAGTTTTACTATTGGGATAGATGTTTATTATAAGACATTGTACCACATGAGCTTCATGATACCTCATAAAAAATCTTTATTTTGTACATATTTACCAAGAGCACTTTAACTATGGTAACGTTAATAATAGCTTTATATGCCTTTTCTCTTACAGTAAGAAATCATGGATAATCTTGAAAAGCTTCTTTGACAAGTTAATCTATTAAACAGCATAAGTAATTGCTCAACATATTTCTGAGAGCCAGTGGTAATAGTTCAGCAGCAACTACTATATCCCTGGGCCAGTAATTATGATACGTTCCTTATGATGTATTTCTTTCAAAGTTCCCATTAGGAACTTTGACCATTAATGAAAACATTAGAGGTAAGTTTTCAGTTTTATTTTGTATGTTCATACCTTGGTGCTCTGCTAGATTAATCTCTTTAAATGATGTAACCAAGACATTTACATTCCATGAAAGCTTCAACCGAGTTACATTTTCATCTCATTCCCAAATAATGTAATGCTCATTTTTCCTTTAATTTAGCATCTGTATGTTTCATACAATTCTGTATACTATTTTGTTATAAATATGAGGATGTTTGTTTTCTATAAAATCTGTTAAATCCAAGTTTCCCTTCTCAAAATTGTCCCTATAAATCTGAAGCTTAGGCTCAGAATTAGAACAAAACTTAACATGGTATTCTCTCACTCCAAGGACCAGTTGAGAATCAAAAACTTCTAATCTTTCAGCATGTACTAGCTTCATTTCACAAACTTGTAGTCTGTTTTCAATATTTGAAAAAACTAATACATTTCACATATCAAACATGAGATTTCACATAATACTATGTTCCATAATTTTTTAAAATTGATGACCTCTTTATCCATTAAAATAACCTGTAGTTGACAAAAGAAATTCAGGGAATGGGAAGATAGCTTAGTGGTATAAGCGCCTGCCTGGCAAGCTCAAGGTCCCAAATTTAATCCCCAGTACCTCATACTAGGCCAGCCCTGGAACCTTGGGTGAGCCATGCTGGCCCTGAAACTGGGCATGGTGGTTCATTCATGTAATCCCAGTGCTGGGGAGGCAGAGACAGGAGGATCACTGAGTCTGCATAGTGATACCCTGTATCAAATAAATAAATAAATAAGTAAATTTTTATGAAAAAGAAATTCAGTAAAATATCACATGTAAACAATTCCCACTATTCAACAATATATACTTTTGGCAAAGCTATATCATCTTGACAGTTCAATTCTCATGCCTTGGTTTGTTTAATAAATTCAAGCATATCTTCTTTTAAGGCCTGATAAATTTTTGCTAGGCCTTTATCATCCCAGAGTCAGATTGCGTAAAAATTCCAAAATATCAAACCACAGTTGTTTTATAACATTCCTGGCATAAAACTTCAAAACAAATGGATGCATAAAATCTCACTTGTTTTCAATATTTAACATATTAAATGTTGCCATCTTCAAGTTTGACTCTCAGAGGAGGCAATAATTTGTGACACTCAAAGCCAGGCCACAGGCAGAGGCCAATTTCTCACAAGTCCCCATGGGCCCTGCCATGGATGCACAAGACTGGTGTAGGCTGGAGCGTAAACTGCATGGATTGGAGCTTCCCTAAATGATGGGAGAAGCCAGCACTTGATTTAGATAAGGAACCATGGACTCCATGTATTTGTGTTTAAAGCAAAACTGCTATCATTGAGAAGCAGGACTGCAGGGTGTGACAAAACTGAATGAGAGAGTAAGTGTGACCCAATTCAAGGACACCTGCACCAAATCATTCTCAAGGCCCTATGGGTGCAGTTCTACCCAGTTCCTGCCATGTTTGGAAGAAATAAAGACAAAGATGCCATGAAGAACTTGCTACCAGATATCCTGCCTTGTGTCCCTCAGAGTGTACTTTTATTTTTATTTTTCCTCTCTTATTCTGCCCAAGTTTGCTCTGAAGAGGTAATTTCTCCCATACTCTTCACTTTAATTTTTAAAAAATAAACTGCTAATATTTTTGCTTGTTCTGTTCAATTTTTGTTCCAGAATAAAAGATCCTGGAAACCACTTCTACACAGACTATCCAGTAACGAGTCCACTTAGCGTTTATTGACATACAACTTCTTTTGTCTGAGAAATTTTCAGAACTATGAATATGGCTTCAATTAAGAAATACTCTGTTTACTTGCTGATTTGAGTACAAGAAAGGAACTTCAGAGTGCTTTATTGTGTGGATTGCTTTGTGTGTGGACCATGGTGAAAATCATTAAGAACTGGGCAGCATGTTGGTTTGCAACTATTATTACATCCATTTCTGAATGGCACTGAAACCATTGTTTAGAAAAGTTCTGTGGACTATTGTTTTGCAACAGGAAGAGTACAGTATTTACTGGGACATACAACTCATTTTCTTTTAGAAGAGAAGGCCATATTGTGATTATCGCTGTTAAAAAAAAAAAAGAGTATTTGTACCCTTACTTGTGGGTCTAAATTTTTGAATGTCATTTTGAAATATAAGGAAATGTCCCCTGAATCTGGGAAGTTTACACAGATCTCAGTTCCTCTACCTTTGGCAGCTTAGTCTATGAATTTGTAGCAAATTTTCTGGAATCATATGATCTGAATATGGATTACTGCTTCAAAAATCAAGTATGAGCTGCTCATGGAAATCTTTAAAGCTGTTCAGGTTTAGCTAGCTTTAGGCAATAGCGAATAAAACCTAAATTACAGTGCTGTTGTGGGAGAAAACCAACCCATTCTACTTCAAGATCTTTGCCATTTTTAATCCACAACCACTGAAAGGTGTAATTCTCAGTTCTCAGTTAACCTTCTGTATCTTTTTTTATTTGGAGAAGGGAGGTAAATGGATATGTCTGAAACATGTTTCTGTAAACAGGGTCAAGGAGCTGTAAAGCGTGCCCTCAGCTGACTTGAAGATCAGTGAGAACGGAAAGAGAGAGAGAGAGAGAGAGAGAGAGAGAGAGAGAGAGAGAAATCTAAAAAGCGAAGCGTAGACATTTCTCAGCACACAGGATCAACAACCAAAACTGCTGACTTAGAGAAGCAGAAAACTGTTCACATAATGCTAAATGAAGCATGGCGATTGTGAATCATTTGGTCACTTATTTCCCTTCTAAACTTGCAATTTACACTAAGCCACGTGCCCCTGTCTCCCTGGGTGTCTCTTCCCCGCCGTTGCTCAGGCATCCCGCTCCCAGCGCAGGTCACGCGCGGCTCTGGGCCGCAGGGCAGCGCTCCGGCAGCCGCTCAAGTCCAGGCTGCGGACGGGACCGAGGGCGTCCCCTGAACTTTGCACAGCGCGTGACGGCCGGCTTATACCGCGTGCGGCGACCTGGCCCTGAGCGACAGCGAGGCCGGCTCGGGGCCGAGCCGCGGGCTGAGCAGGGGTACGCGGCCGGCCCCCCGCCCTCGCGCGGTTCCCGGCAGTTCGCGCCCCCGCACCCCGCGCGGCCGCCTCCCCACCGTCCTCGGCCGCCCCGCGCGCCCCGCGGGAGGAGCCGCCAGCTGCCGTGACGCGTCAGGGAGGAAACGCCCGCGCCCCGCGGCCCCGCGGGAAAGAGGAAGCGAGAGGCGCTCGGCGCCGCGCGCCCGCCTTGAGGCAGAGCTGCAGAGCCGGGTAGGTGCCGGGCAGTGGAGGACCGTGGTCGGGCCATGGCGGGCTCGGGCGGGAGGAGACGGGCAGGGGCTCGTCAGGCCTCGGTCGCTCGCGCGCCTTGGCGCGCCGGGCACCCCGAGGGCACTCCCGAGAGTTTGGGGTCTTTGTTTCCTGGAGGCGAATTCTGATTTCGCGCTGGGCTTCGGAAAGCCCCGTGTGTCCGCGGGACGCTGCTGACCGTGCGCCGCCCAGGGAGCACGCGAGCGCCCTGCGGGGACCCCAGAGGGCGGGTGCTGCGGTTGGCCCGCGGGGCGCAGAGAGGGGCGACCGAGCCCGTACTTGTTGGCGGGGACCCACGGGAGGAGACTTTCATGCGTCGTCGCTTTTTAAGTTCTCTGAGATGTGGACCCTTTCTGTCTCTTAAGTGACTCTAGTTCAGCGGTTCTCAACCTGTGGGTCGCGACCCCAGCGGGGATCGAACGACCAAAACTAGGGTCGCCTGAAGCCATCGGAAAGTACGTATTTCCGATGGCTTTTTAAACCCATGCTATGCCATGGTGAAATGTTATTTATTGGAATTAGTAATAAATATTTCTCAACATATAATTAAATATTGTTTTGTGATTGATCACTATGTTTAAATTATATTTGAATTGTAGCAATGAGAATACATAATGCATATCAGGTATTAACATTCCGAATCATAACTGTAGCAAAATTACAGTTTTGAAGTAGCCACCAAAATTATTTTTTGGTTTGGGGTCACCGCAGCATGAGGAGCTGTATTGCCGGGTCAAGGCATTAGAAAGGTTGGGAACCACTGCTTCTAGTTCTGTTAATCTTCCAGTTTTTGAGCGTTGTTATGTGTCATCGGGAAATGCTCTGACGCTTTTTAGATTTCATAATTTTTAATGGTGGCTACTTGAAAAGACAGAAAACAGAAGAGAACTCCTCTCTTGGAACTTTTAAACCTTTTGCTTCATTTTGCACGGTTATTTCTGAATCATGAGCACAATTTCAGTTCTGCACAATAGCCTACACAGAGTGCCCTTGAGATTGGAGAATAAACAGAGCACTACAGTTTCAAAATCTTTGTCAAGGTGAAAAATAGATTGTTGTGTATTTTAATTCTTTCATTCAGCATTCATTCACCCAGTCTATTTTGGAGGTGCCTTCTCTATTTACCAAACACTTAGCTCTTACTATATGCAGGGCTTTCTAAGTGCTTTATAAATATTGACTCTTATTTTTAATTCAAAATATTAAGTTGTAGTGGTTTCTAGCTATGAAATGGCTGTGTGCATATTTTAGTTCCCTAAATATCATAGAAAGAGCTGAAACCGTTAAAGGAAGTTTCAGGCTTACTTTAAGATTCGGGTGTGCCCTCTGTTCCCCGTGCTCCCACTCCCACTATACAGGCCTCTGAATCAGGAGCTTTGAGGAATAAGACCTGTTGCAAGCAGGTGTCCAGTTCTAAAAGCCTTCTGGGAAATGGTCCATTTATTCTGCCATGGTGTCCATCAGCTAATTCTGGAAGGACCAGAACTTCCCTTTTTCTTCAACTGCCACTCCAATGAGCCCAATTTTGATTTTTAAAGGGAACTTTTTTCTTGATGTTTGACAAGTCATAGGACATGGAAGGTCAGAATGAACTTGAAGTGTTCTACAGAATAGAACATTTTTGTTTATACACATTAACATGTTTTGTAATTTTACTGCCTTTTGCTCTTGGTAACATTGTGTACATGAGTGAGCCTTTTAGTTATGTTTTGTGATCTGCAGTTATATAGAGGGTACTTTTCCAGAATAAAGTGTCCCCTTCAAATGAGCCCCTTGGCCTGGTGACTAGATTCAAGGATCTTCTGAAATGGTGAATACATATTTTGTTATTGTGGTGATTGTTTTCTCCTGCCTTTCATCCTGCTACCTCTCATCTATTTAAATTTCTAGGGTGGTAATTGAGACAATAAACCTTTAAGGGATTATGAAGTGGCAGAAAGGCTTCCTTTGCTCTGATGTAGCTTGTGGCAAGACAGACATGAATGACACTCGTAATTCAGTCTGACCAAGGATGTCTTAACATTTTCATGATTTACAAGGTGTCTCTAGACATGTATACTCGTCTTTAAAGGGAACTTGTTAAGTTAGGAGCCATTTTAAATTTTCTTTTGTATAAGTCAAATACAGAGAAATGTTCATATTAGTTTTATACCTGATTGTGCAGTTGGTAAGAGGTAGATCTTGATTAAAGAGTAGGTTATGGACAGAGCCTGACATGTGCAGACTTGTAAAAACATTTGTAGAATGAATGGTTCCAAATGACTTTAGGTATCTTGATCTTCAAATAGATACCTGTCAAGAATGCCATCATAATTGACTTGTGTCAGAGATTTCCAGGCTTATTCCAGTGCCTCTTCTATCTCAAACAGTATCGATTACAACATATTTTTCTATAAATGGAATGTTTTTGACTCATTTCTAACAATGTGTGGTCTCTGGTTTTTAAAAAATTAAATAGTCCCCCACACCAGTATCCTATACTTCTTTCTGTAATTTAAAGTTTTCTGTAGTGTTTGTGTTGACAGCTCTCCTCTGTCTCTAGTTGCTTAGATTTATGAGCAATTCTCAACACAGTGATCCTGGGTATTGCATATTTTTTGAAGTGCTGACATTAGTTGTTTTTTGGTAATTTGTTTCAATTACCTTACTGTAAAAGGTATGTAACTAAAAACAGGAAAATGTTCAACTATTTATATTCTTTAAGCACAACCCTCTGTATGATATATGTATATATACACCTACGGGGTCTATGGGGTCACACTATGCAGCTTGGATTCATAGTAATCCTCTTGTTTTCAGCCTCACAAGCACTGGATTATAGGTGCATGCCATCATGCCTAGGCTCTGTCACCATTTTATTGTGCCCAGGGGAAGGGACCCACAGGGCACACAGGGGATAGAACCCTGATCCCTGCACCTGTGTTCTGCTGAGCTATCTGGCTGGCCCAACACAATGTATCTTTAAAAGGTGTGATCTTCAATGGTTAACCTTCCAAAGAGGAAAGTATGACCTTTACCTGGTGGGAGGAACTGAGAAGGGCTATCAGTGAAACATGAAAGATGGGACGGCCTTTCCTATGATGGATATTAGGTGGTAAGGCACCTTTGATGAAGCCACACTGCGTCATTGCCTATCATCATTGTGAGTGTTTGTTTGTGTATTAAAATTCTTTTGAAATCTGCCTTGTTTCAGCATCCTTTACCTTTTCTAATCCTCATGTTTCCTTTCTCTTTTTAGAAAAATTCATGTAAGTTACTAATTATACTGATGAACAAAATTCATTTTATGTAACATATTAGCCCTGATAGAAGCAGCTCTTTTTTTTTTCTTTTTCTTTTAATTATTTATTCCATACAGGGTCTCACTATGCAGTTCAGACTCCTAGTGATCCTATTTTCTCAGCCTCCTCAATACTGGGACTACAAGCATGCACCACCATGCTCAGTTTTGATGCACAGCACAACTTATGGTACTTGGGATCAAACTCGAGTCCTTGCTTTTGCCAGGCAGGTGCTCAGGCTGCACTCAGACCCCTCAGTTCTTTTTTTATTTTAAGCCTCTCAGTATATCTCATTTACTTAATCCACTTCTTATGGTGGAGACTTGGTTCTCATCTCCCTTTTTTCCTTCCTTCTTTCATGGAAAGAAATGGTAGATCTGAGAGGTTCCAGTTGCCAATTTATAGTTTCTGTCAATAGATTTTAATTCAATAAATACTAGCTTTGGGTTGTCATTGTCAAAGAAGATGATGTGGAAATTAAGGTTTGAAGGTCAGCTCAGAGCATCAACTGGTAAAATTTTATTTCCTGTCTGATGCTGAGCCCATATTTCAGAGGGAAGTAGAGCAGTGTGCAGCATCCTCCTCTTTGACCATTTTCTCAGGTTCTTTCCTATTTCCCACAAATCCCCAAAGCCTGCCTAAATTAAATTTCCCTCTAGCCACAATTCTGGACTGAGTGAAAAAGGTCTTGCTATAAGGAATTGTTGTAGGATGACAATGCATAAAGTAGAAAACAGGACATATATGATGTTAGGTGAAATAAGAGGTATTTTTTTTCTTCAGGCCATCAAGTGGGTTTGTTTATAGATAATTCAAAATGTGAGCAGCTGATTTAGTAGCTTTAACATAAGGGTGATATGTCAGGTTTTTGTTGTTGTTGAATAAAGGACAAGATTTTGTACCTTTTCAATGTTTACACATTTTTGAGAACCCTTCTAATGTTGAAATAAAAATTTAATTCTTTTTTCTCTTCTGTGATTTTGATGAAATACTTATTTGTATAGCATTGAGTAATGACCATAGCTCAGGTTAATTGCTTCATTTTAATATACTTGCTGAGCTAATTAATACAAATTTTTTAAACATAAAGTGGATTTGGTATTTATATTTTCATAGACAAAACTGAGGTTCATGAATGGAGCAGCTTGCAGCCCGCTGGAATGGAATGGCAGGTCACTAGAACCTGACTCACTTGCTTGAGTTTAGAAATGAGGAGGAACTTTATTACTCTATTCACTTGCTTATATTTTAAATAAAAATATATTAAAGTTAATTTAAAATCGTTTAGTTTTCAACTCAGTGTCCACATCTACAATCATGAATATGGGAGCAAAAGGGAATTTTGGAATTATATCCTTAGTTTCCCAAGAAAATGCTAAATATCCTTTTTCCTATTTTTATTTTAGTTCTCTCTCTTACTCACTCACTGAATAATTGAATCTAGAGCCTCATGAATGCTAAGCACACACTCTGCCACTGAGCTACACCCTGAAACATATTTTTAAACATAAATTTTACTTGAAGGATATACATGCTCTTAAGTGCAAGAAGTTGAAAAACATGTCACAAAAATAAATATTTCTCACTTTATTCTTATCCACAAATATATGAGCTAAGTTTATACACCATTATAGACCTTTCTTATGTATATACTTTCTTGTGTATATAAATTTTTACCCGTATTTTAGGGAAGGGTTTACAGAGTGATCAGGGTCTCACTAATAGATCAGACTTGTAGTGATCTGCCTGTTTACAGCTTCCCAAGAGTTGGTATTACAGACATGTACCATCATGCCCAGTCTCAATTGCCGTCTTAGCACTCCCCAGGGGTGGCACCTGCTTACAGGTGCTTTAATCTGCTGAGCTATTTGTCTGGCCCTACACTTTAAAGTAATATGACTTTCTGTGAAACTTGTTTCTTAATACTTAATCATAGACATCTATAGATCTATATCACTAGTTTTAACAGTCACATACTGTTCTACTTTATCATTGATTTCCTACTTTCTATTCTTAGTGTTTACCCTTTTGTATTTTTAAAAATATTTTAAAATCACCAAAATATTATATTTTTTAGGAAAATCAAAGGATATAAGAATTACTAGTAAACCAATTGCTTTCTTATAACTATTACATTTTAAAGTATATCCTCCTAGTTTTTTGTATGAATGTCCCTATTTTTGATGCTATTTTTAAAAATTTCTCTTATACAAGCTTACTTTGTTGGTTAGAGAAACATGTTTATGTAGCTAACCAACGTCATAGATTCCATGCACCTTCGAGCCATTTATTTTACTGTGCTTGCTGGCTGCCTGCCATACCCCTAACCTGGCTAACACTCTTGGAAATTTATACTACTACTCATAAAGAGGATGAGGTGAGGAGTGTGGATGGACTGACAAATCCATCCAAAGCAACATATAAACTACATCCTTCTAATAGGAGTCAATGTTTGAGGACATCTAAAATTCAAGATATATAAGAAAAATAGAGTATTTACATATTATTGCTATAATAACTAATAATTGACTATGATAATGAAAAGACCAGCAGGAATAATGAACTTGAACCAAGAAACAGGTAGCTGTTGCAAGGTTCACGTAGAAATTAGAGGGCTAGGAATGTAGCTCAGCACCTGCCTAATAAGTGTGAAGTCGTGAGTTTGGTTCCTGTTACCAAAAAAAAGAAGGAAGCAAATTAGAAGTGACATTGCTAGCCAGGCATGGTGGCTCACGCCTGTAATCTCAGCACTTGGGAGGCTGAGGCAGGAGAGGATCGTTGTGAGTTCGAGACCAGCCTGGGCTACAAAAGTGAGCTCAAAGCCAGCCTGAACTGCACAGTGAGACCCTGTCTCAAAAATCAAAAAAAAAAAAAAAAAAAAGAAGTGACATTGTTGTAATTATTATGCATCACAGGTCTATGTCAATAAATATATAACAAAAAAGAAATTAGGACAGCTAAATTCCAGATATTTTGAAGTAATTTCTGTACATGTATATTGTTTGAAGTAATTGCTTAGCACAGCTGCCACCAATGGAGTGGCCAAGTAACCTTGGTTCCTTACTAAGCTTATATTATAGGGTGTTTCATGATCAGTAACACGACATATGTTAAGCACATAACTCCCTTTTCATGGTTGTACCATCCTCGCCAGCTTTTCCAGACAGCTTCTGTCTGTGCTCACATCCCTCCCCCGCCATTTTTCTCCAGCAGAACATGCCTATGTACACAGACTATACTTGCCTCCACTATCCTTTCATGGCCTGCTTTTAGTTTACTTAAAAAAAAAAAAAAAAGAAAAGCTTGCCATTTTTGACTCTTCTTCCAGCTTTTGCACCAAGAAAGTTTTACCATATCCTTTCTCTATCTTGCTGTCTTCATTTTGGTCTTGAGCAAAGAAGATACTAATCATGGTGATTACTGAAGAGAAGGCCTTTAATAAGAATAAAGAAGGTTTTTACTTAGGAAGGAAAGGTAGACATTATAAAGAACTAGTGGTTTCAGCCTTCAAAGCCCTTGAGAATACCCAGTAATTCCTTTTAAAATATCCACAGAAGTCTCCACCTACCTCCTGTTTTCTAAATAAGCTGTTTTTCCTTCAGAAGTGGCATAAACTAAAACATATATATCATATATATATCATATATATATATATATATATATATATATATATATAATTATGCCACACTCCTACTCCAGTTTTTATTTGGGCTTGGTTTTGCCAAGTCCCTAAATTGTTGGAGCTAACCTCCCAGAATGCTGGATTACAGGCCTGTGCCACCATGCCCTGCTATAAACTTACAATAAATACATGTGTTTATAACATTGCAACAACATTGATTTGTGAGGTTTTTTCTCCCTATTAAAGTTATCAACCATATTAATGGATTAAATAGAGTGCTTTGGTATACAAAGATAACTACCAGATAAGACCATTGTTTCTTTCAGAGAAAACATCTGCAATTTGAGCTATCAGACTTAAAAATAATTTTTCCTTTTTTTCAACCAACCCAAAGACTAAGAAGGCTATCCTAGAACAAATATGTGGAACCTTTGCAAAGTCCGATACCAAACTCCAAACCCTTTCTCTCCAGATTGTCATCAGTAGAGGTTTGCATGTGAAATGCTGGATTGACCTGGACTTCCCTTAGATAGGGAGCAGTGCTGGCTAAGCAGTATGTCATCTTTGCTGGAGACTTACACAGGAGATGGAGGTGGAGGATTTGGTCCAGTTAGCTGACCCATATGAGCATAAGCTAACTTGTAAAGCGGTTTGTATCAGACTCTAGGAGGAGTTTTGCACCAAGACAATAGTTAAGCCGCACCGAGCATAAAGGCCTATTTTTCTTTATAAACATTAATGGAGGGCTAGGGAGATAGCTCAGCAGAATAAGCACTTACCCGGCAAGTGCAGAGTCCTGAGTTGAATCCCCAGTACCACAAAAACAAACAAACAACATTAATGGAAATGAAACATGCTTTTATTCCCTTCTCCCAATAGTATGTTCAAATTGAAATATGAAAGTACTATATTATGCTTATTTGGACTAGGGCCTTGGTTAATAAATATTCAGAAGTAAGATTTTACTGTACTTAAGAACATAGTCGGGCTGGGCATGGTGGTGCACGCCTGTAATCCCAGCACTTGGGAGGCTGAGGCAGGAGTATCTCTGTGAGTTCAAGACCAGCCTGGGTACAAAAGTGAGCTCAAGGCCAGCCTGAACTGCATAGCAAGACCCTGTCTCAAAAAGCAAAAACAAAACAAAACAAAACAACAACAACAACAACAACAAAAAGATCCCAGTGGGCCTGGCAGGATAGCTCAGTGGTCTAAAACGCCTGCTTAGGAAAGCTTAGGTGGCTGCAGGGACCGTGGTTCGATCACTGGCATGCTGCACCAGCCCTGCCCTCAGCGCAGGCTGAGCCGGCCATAAAAATAAATAAGTAAACAAACAAAACTTCTGAAACAAGAAAGAAAATAAAATTAAAAAAAAGAAAATAGTTCCTATTTTTCTTAGTATAGTCATATGTAACTAATAGTTTATTTCATTTTGACATGAGTACTTTTTCTAACCGATGTTAATACTGTTGTCACCTTTTATAAGTATTTAATGCAATTTTTTGTCTGAAAAATATTTTTTTTTTAAAAAATTTAGTACAGGGTCTCACTATGCAACTCAGACTCAGTGATTCCCCTGGTTCAGCCTCACCAGTGCTGGATTACAGGTGTGCATCACTGTGCCTGTTTTCGGGCCAGCACTCCCAACTGGCATGGCATGTGGTATTGGGGATTGAACCTGGGTACTTGCACTTGCTAGGCAGGTGCTTAGACTACTGAGCTGTATCCCCAACCCATACAAAAGAAATTTTTTATTAGTGAAAGATAAAATACTTCAACTTTTCCTAACAGAGCTTTTAATATTTCTAAGACCATGTGCCTCTTTTTTTCGTTTGAATTTGTCTCCCCTTTAGAGTTCCATTATTTCTGATACCTACTGACCTTAACATGATTTTTTCTTTGTTTCTTATTTTTTTGTTTTTCATTTACTTATGTATTTATTTATTCAGTTTTTTTTTTTTTTGAGACCAAGTCTCACTGTGGTTCAGGTTGACCTTGAACCCTTCATGGGCCTCCTGCCTCAGTCCCAAGTGCTGGGATTTACAAATGTGTTCCAGCACTTCAGGCTTCGTTTTTCGTTTTAAAAGCCAAGTCAATTGTGAACAAGTTATTACTTTCACTGAACATTTTAGGATTAAAAATTTGCCTGTGAGATGCAGTAGAAAATGCTACCTCTGTGTATAAGGGCAAAGAAAATATAAGAATTTGTTTTAGCTTTGATTTTTTATGCATAAAACAACTCTGGAAAATACATAGGAAATTTATAGTATTTATACATCCTTTCTTAGAGACTGTGCCTTACTATGTGGCTCAGAATAATACTTGTCATCCTCCTGCATCAACTTTTCAACTTTGTGTCTCTTGTGTTTGTTTTTTTGGTTTTTGCATTATGTGAATATGTAACCCATTGTTAAACTTAACTTTAAAAATCATATCCCTGGGTTACTTTTTAAAGTAGACTTATCTATCTAATATTCTTTCTGTATCAGTCTATAGTGAAGTTGTTGTCTTAACTCTTTTTAAAACAATATATACATAGTCTCCTCTCATAGGACTAGTAATGTTTGAGAGGCACCTTACTATGGCTTTGCTCCCCTTTAGTGATCTCAAATGCTGTGACTACAATGCATTATAAAACCTTCCATTAGGAAATTCTGATACTACAGATATTGCCAGGCTTTAAGTTATTGTTGGCTTGTTTGAAAAATCATTTAACTGAAAATATCTAGTACTTTGTCAACTGGATACTCAGTTGTTTTCTAATACAACTATTAGATAATACTAGCATAACTAGTACAAAGTTTATTTTCTCCTATGTTACTAGATATTATTATCATGAATACAAGGTACCTAGTTAAGATTGTGTTAGTTTGACACATTTACAAAATAAAATTTGGTTTACTTTTTGTATTTGGATGCACATGCTAAATCAAATATTTTCTTTCTTCAAGATTTTTGAATATTTAAATCATGTGTGACCTGTATTTTACCTTGCAGAGAGCAAAGACAAAGGAGCTAATATTTCTTGAGTACCTGCTACTTGGTGAGTGTTAGAGTTTTGCTGTTGTTTGCAGTAGGCTTTGCTACAGAATCCAAGCTGGCCTCAAACTTACTACATAGCCCAGGCTGGCTTCCAACTCTGGATCCCCTTGCTTCAGCCTGTGGAGTGCCTCAGTAACAGGAGTGCATTATTATACCTGGTTTAGACTTTATTTATAATAGTTTTGGATTAATTAGGTAGTTTTGTTTTACAGATGACCAAATAGGCTTTAGTGAGGTTTCAGGTGTTGCTGTGTATGGTCCACATGGGAAAGAGCTAATCTGAGCAGGTCCTTCTGGCCTGACGGAGATCCCCTTCTGATATTAATGGGGGGCCAAAGCTGACTCCTCTCAAAGCCGCATTTAAGAAAGAACAGGTGAAACTGATTTATACATAATGTAGATTATCATCAGTTGATAAGGCATTGATTAAAGGAGTTTGCAAAAATGTGATTTTAATTTTTATTTTATTCTGAAATGTTATGAATGTTTTTTATTTTTTTTCAATTTTTTATTGTTTAAATTTAACAATGGTTATATTACATATTTTCATCATCAGATCAGTTTAGATTAATACATATAGGTATATAAGATTGATCAAACAATTAAACATTAACCTTTCTAAATCCACATTACTTTTTTTTTTCTTTTCCCCCTTCTTTTCTTTGAAAGTTGACATATTGCATATTG
>PVJA010022074.1:0-34762 GCA_004027025.1 Myocastor coypus
AAAAAAAAAAAAAAAAAAAAAAAAAAAAAAAAAAAAAAAAAAAAAAAAAAAAAAAAAAAACAGCACAATGTACTTTGCATAAACAAAATGTGGAAATTATACATATATAACTTATAACAATTTCCCTTGAAATTATAGAATGTATAGCAAAAAATGATTTAGCTGGGGTGAGAAGGAGATTGGTAAGTTTTTAAAAGTTAGAATAGTTCTAATATAATCTTTAATCAAATTCCCCTAAGGTAGAAACTTTAAAACGACACAATTCAAAATTTCATCATTTAAGAAATAACAAAATATACTATAATGAAATTCACTTTTGGAAGGACAGTGACAAGGGCAAAATCATGGTGGAAATTCAAAAAATACTTAAATCAAAGTAACAACGTTCCACACCCAATTGTGCAGAAAATAGCTAATTTTTGCAACATGTAGGTAACCCTATATAGTTTTGTTATTTATCTTAGGAAAGAAATCATTATGTTTAAAGTAAATATCTGCCTTATTTTTAAAAAGGAGACATGAACAAACTGAAGAATAATACAAGAAATAATAAAAAATTACAGAAGGAATAACAAAGTAGAAAACTTATCCAACATTACAAATCATTTTAAAACCAGAAAACGAAGCTCATTTAAAAAGACCATTAAAGTGACTAAAAGCCAAGATTGAATTAAAACATTAGAGCAATGTCTATTATACATGACATCTATATGCCCAAAGTCGTGGATTTTATCTAAATATTATCAATTGAAAAACAGAGAAATAAGAATCTAAGTCTTCAAAAAAGCAACAAAGCTATTATACCCACTTGAAATAGTGAACAATGTGGTCAGTAGATTAAAAAAAAATCTCCTTTCATAATGAAAATGATGAGTTTATATGTTTTTCTATTTATGAAAATTCAAGGAGTAGATAATTCCAAAGTTATGTGTAATATATCGGAGCATAAAATGATAGGGAAGAGCATCCAGCTCATGTTTTTGAGCCTAATGTAAATCTAATATCAAATCTAGAGAAAACATTAAAGGGAAAATTACAGGTCAACCTACCAATGAATATAAATGAAAAACTAGCAAACAATATATTTGCAACCTTAAACCCGGCAATATATAAAAATATTATATCATAACCCATCTGCTTATAAGAATGTAAATTGGTTTCAACATTAGGAGGCATAATAATATTCTCAACTTTAGTAGACAGAATAAAATCAAATAATTATTTCAATAGATATGTAATTCTGTGATAGAGTTCAACAACTATTTGCTATATATAAAAAGAAATTTCTCTGCAAACTAGAAAAAAAAAATCTAAACTCCCCAAATCTGGTAAATAAATTCAAGGAATATTAAATTAAATTATTTGAATAAAATATTGTTACTATATATTATTATATAACTACATGGATTCTGTTTGCTTACATTAACATTATTACATACACAAAATTAATACATAGCTAAAATATCAATATAATAACTCAGTCCAATATATAAAATTTGATTTTACTTGTATCTTCTAGCACCATTTTCAGTAGAAACACACAGACACGCACACTCATATTACCTATTGAACAAATGAAGTACCCAGTGGAAATTGAGGAAGAAAGCTACACATGTTAACAGACAAATGCCTTAAACTAATTAAGATAAATATCATGTTTACCAGTGAAAACTCTCATTGTTTAAACATGACTTGTTTCTGAAAAGATAGCAAGATGAAATTAATTCCAACAATATCTAACAATACTTTTGTGATTAGCTAATTTCTTAATACAGCGAGTTGACAGAGGGAGTCAAACAATGCCAAGATATTCTGAAAGGGAGATGTGTGTGTTCTAATATAGAAAAAAGTATTGTCAATATATAAAAAATATAGGCAATATTTGATGACACAGAATGGACAGAGAGGTCTGAATAATCTCCACGCATGCAGAGAGACCTGTCTGAGGAGACAACTTCAATTTTGGACCCAGTGTGGAAGATAGGCTGCTCATTAAGCATATGGGGATATCTCATCATTTGAGGTTTTTGCAAGGTGAATGATGTAGTACAGGGCATGTTTTATAATAGTGTTTTTTATTTTCTTTATAATGAATCACCCAAGCATCATATATCACAAGTGCAGGAAATCTATCCACACACTAAATAACAAAGACTCCGGTTTAGAGGGCCTAGATCTTAACATCCTGCATGAGTCCAGCTGGAAAACTAGAGCTCATAGCAATGCCTCTCATAAGTCCAACTGGGGGCCTACAACCCACAACGAAGTCTCATGCAGATCCACTTCACAGATCTGTGCTGGAAAGGTCCAAAGGTCAGTGGTGGAAGCTGGGAAGTCTATGCCCGTGGGATGAAGGATCTGTGCCAGCAGGCTGAGGAATCAGAACTGGAGATAGGAAACAATGCTCAAGGTAAGCACCAGAGTTCCTCCAAAAGTACCACAGCCACCTTCAGCAACAGTGAAGTCCAGAGCTTCTCCAGGGAGAAGGAAAGCTGAGTTCCCATCAAGAAAGCCACTGTGACAAGCTTTCCTATGAAGCTGAGGAGTTCACCATCTTCCCCAACAGAAGCAGAAAGCGATGCTCAAGGTGAGGAGCAACACTTCTCTCAAGTTCATTGGTAAGACCAGCATGAGGAGGTCCTCCAGCACAACAGCCCATGAGAACCAGCAGCTCCAGTAGCCCCACCAGCTTCTCCAAACAGCGCCCCTGACAGCGTTCCAGCAGCTTCTCCTGATCTGCCTTTGTGCTGCTGGCAGCAACCCTCAGGTGGGCCTGCTGCACCCTGCACCACACTAGTCTAATTCAGCAGTGTAATAAATTGACCACCAGTTGGAAAGGCACTGCAGGATGTCTAGTGAAACGGCAGAAAAAAAGAACAATGGTTAAATATTTACTCAATATATCATAGACAAGGTTCCATAGACAGATCAAGTATCTAATATGGAAGTCCAAACTTACATGTTGAAAAGAAGACAAAAAAAAAAAAAAAATACATCACTTCAGACAATAAAACCTCATAAACTAAATTTTAAACAATGCTCAAAACATAGAAGACAAATTATATTAAAATATTAGCCTCTCAAAAATACTATATATGGATTCAAGATAGAAGGTGCCAACTTGCAAAGAGTATTCACAATATATAACCCCCCAAAATGAGCATAGAAATTAATTTTTAAAATTCTGTCAATGAATAAGCAAGGAAAACATGAACATTATAAAAGTGGGAGAAATATGAAAAAAAAAACAACAACATTTCAAGATAGGGAAAACAAAAACAGAGCTCAAATCACATGAAATTAGTTTCAATTTTGTTAATAATCAGAAAACTAATCAAAACCATCATTTTTTTTCCTAACTGAATTTGAAACCACAGTAACATCTGAAAATACTCAATAGTGTGCTCCCACACACAAGATTCTACCTGGTGGAGATCTAAAATAAAGCCCCTTTCAAAAATAAGCTATCTGCTCCCATGGATAAAATGGAGACACAGACAGACAGACAGATAGATTCATATGATAAGAAACATATGAAAGAATGTAATAGCTTTATGATTAATAATCAACGATCTTCATTAATAGTTATATATAAAAGTAAATTTTGTGCTATTAATTTAATGAAATATAGTGAAGATGGACAAGTTAATTGTACATAAAAAAACACAGAAGTGACAAATCATCACTAATTATAGAGAGTAAAGAAAATATGGGCCATGGAATTTAATATGAAGGCATCCACAACAAGATAGTATGTGAGGGCTGGCCAGATAGCTCACCAGATTAAAGCATCTGCTTAGGCAGGCTCAGGGACTGGGGTTTGATTCTGGGCCCAGCCCTGGCCCTGGGCACGCTGAGAAGGGCTTTGAGACTGGGTGTGGAGTCCGATCTGTGTAGTGAAATGCTGTAGGCCCCGCACTAAATGCGTAGAAAAGTGTTTAGAGATCTATAAATGTAAATAAATTTTATAAAATTATTAGTGTAATATTAAGGTGCACATGGGGGAATTCAAGTGTTTTATAGAGGATATAAGAGTGTCTTTTTTTAAAGAGTGTCTTTAATGTGTTTCTTAAAGTTGGTGTTAGTTCCAAGGATGTTCATTTCATTTGTTTCTGTTAATATATTTTAATGTGCATATACATATTTATACACTCTCTGACATATGTAGTATATACTGTAATTATAAAGTGAAGAAAATTTGCTTTTCACCCCAAGTAGAAATTTTTCTAATCTATTGCAATTTGACCATTAAGATCACATGTTCTTTGGCACTTCCCTGAACCCTGGCAAATAGGTATAACGCAAGAGGAAGTACCTCTCCTTCAGTACCATAATATTGGCCAAGCAACTCCCTGAAGAGCCAGGACCTCTAGATTTACAGGAATGCCTGTGACAAAGTAAAAGCATACTTGTACTGAGTTCCTACCTTCCATCAGGTGTGCTGTGTCAGCTTCTCCGCTGTCACAGATAATATGTGAGGCCTGCCCAGATAGCTCAGCAGATTAAAGCCCCTGCTTAGGCGGACTCAGGGATTGGGGTGTGATTCCGGGCCAGCCGTGCCGGCTCCACCTTCACGGCACACTGAGACGCCCACTGAGACTGGGCGTGGAGGCTGTAAACAGGAGGGCTGCTCCAAATCAGATCTGTGTAGTGAGACCCTGTAGCCCAGCGGTTCTCAACCTTTCTAATGCCGTGACCCCACAATACAGTTCCTCATGTTGCAGTGACCCCAAACCAAAAAATAATTTTTGGTGGCTACTTCAAAACTGTAATTTTGCTACAGTTATGATGTGGAATGGCTTTAGGCGACCCCTGCGTTTTGGTCGTTTGACCCCCGCTGGGGTCGCGACCCATAGGTTGAGAACCGCTGCTCTAGGCACTAGATCTCACTTACCACCAGTACTCAATGTCTGAGATCCTATTATTTCCATTTATTTCTCTAGGAACCAGAGCTAGATGCCATCCACTTGCAAGCCTGAAGATTTTTCCTTATTTTTATTCACCCCGTCTCATCTTCTATTCAGCCTATTCCTCACCCCCTGAGACAGAGAGCTGAAACAAGAGCTTTATTTCACTTTGATCCTTTAATTCTGAGCAGGAGATGAAGCACTGTGAATATACGTTTAGTGACTCAGTATTGCTGGAAGTTTTAGAAATGACATTTAGGACTCATATATCCCTTGTAACTTTGGTCAGAAAAGGGGAGAACATTTCAAATTATGTAACTCAATGTCTTTCCATTAAAAAATGAGGCCTGACATATATATAGGACTAGCCCTAGATGCAACACCCACACCCTCTCTTCTCCTGATCTTCTCCCTTAGTTGTCTCCTCCTGTAGACCAGCTACTTTCTCTTTCAAGTTGGATGAGGTCCAGTTAAAAGACTTAATACAGATCTGTTTGTCCAATCCATTCTCCGAGTTAGGTGTTTTCTTTAGTGAATAAAGCTGAGGATGCTTTAACTAATTTATTATGTCCCTTCAATTAGGGGACCCAATTAATAATTGAAATGGGTTTTTAATTGGTTTATGTCCTCCAGGGTATCATATTAATAACATAAATAAACTAATAGGTTTGCATTGAATTAGGATTCATCTATATGCATATATGTTGCCTCCCAATGCATTACCCATTCTTAACCTCCAAAATTGAATGTAACTTTTCAAACAAAGAGATTCAGATGCATTACTTTTCTGTTGTGCATGTTCCACTTTGGGCAAGGTCATAGAATTTTCTGGCTAACATGAGACATCTTTGTGCTAACTGTAGTTCTCTCATTAGACTTATGATGCCCACAGATTTCCAGTCCTGTAAAAATAAAAATAACAATTCTGCTTAATCATAGAGCCTTGCTACTCTAGAGGTAGCAACATGTGGGCATGCCCCAGCAGGTCCAAGGACCACAGCATGTGCAGTGGTTTCTTGGTGGCTTTCATATGATTCTTTCCCCCTTGGATACCTTCACTCTCCTTTGGGAAGTCCCTATTCATGACCATTTCCCCTTCGAATTAGTCATCCCTTTAATTGAGAACACTTAAATAATTTATCTTAAGGAAAAACTAAAAGTTCACCCTATTATTTTTAGCACTTGGTACAATATCAGACTCATGATGTCTCTCCTATGTGTCATTTTGATGAAAGTGTCCTAAGCTGCTATAATATAGGTATCACTTTCCAAAACATACTCACAACTCTCCTGGTAACTAACAAATACTTATAGCATCAGCCAGAGAGACTCTAAGACCTAGAGATGCAGCAAGGAAGGGCTGGAAAACTCCTTTCTCTCTCATAGTGGAAGCAATAAATTGCAGTTCCTCAGAAATGTCAGATTCTCTAAGGAAGTCAGTGGCACCTACTCTTCAGTGATGGAGGCATTGTTGTCCTTGATTTTTTTTTCTCAACTACTTCCTGAAAACATGAAGACTTGTCCTGGCTCCCCAGTCTGTCCAGAGGTCCCATGGACTGTTCAATATCATTTTAATAAACCACTTTATATAATAGGTCAACATCAGCTTTCACTGCTGGCACCATGGAACCATGACTGGTGCAGTAGTGGTAATAACTGCTGTTCTTCAGTGAGTAGTTTATTTAGCAATGAAGTGGCTTCAACTTCCCTAATACAATAGAGGTAAAATAATTCAACTGACAAATCATGCAAAATGGTCAGTGGAAAAGTAAAGATAACAAAACATGACACTTTTATCGTCTATCTAAGTTTCTATGTAAGCACTATCTGACATGCTTACTGTCCAGAAAGCCAGCAGGAGGTAATGGCTCCCACATTCTTTTAAGATGTAAATGACATCCTCATACCTTAACGCAACAAAGGTGATCACTAACTGCCACGTGGGCCTGGGTGCCACCATGGTATTCCTTTGTCCGTTCACACTTCTGATCTGTAAGTTCAGGGTTCTCTGCCCTTGCACATCTTAGATGGAGAAAAGGAACATCCCACATACCAAGAGTCAGACAGCATGACTAGGGAAATCCTCTGTCTGACCCAGGGGGCCTGCTTCCCTGGAAAAGTACTGAAATATGTACAATGATAACAACAACGAAAAGAAACCTACTCAGTGTATCCATGGGGAATCTCAGTCCGTGTTTCTGAGTCTCTGGAGTGGGCACAGGTATAATCATCCTCAGTGTACAAAAGAGGCTCAGAAAGGGAAACAAACAAGATCATGATTTTGGAGCTCAGGGTTAGCAGAGCTTGGATTTAGCTTTACCTTGATCTAATCCAGCAGCTTCTATTTTCCTTCTGAAAATTCTGTCTTGCAAGGAAGATTTGTTCTGTGAAGTTTCAATACGTTTCTCTACCTCTTCCCCAGAATCAGATGGGATTAGCCTCAGTCCCCTTTTAGTCATAAATATGCTTCTGCTAGCATAGCACTTCACCATAACCCTTTGCTTACATGCAAAGTTTCCAGGATGTATGATAAATTTGTAAGAACACACATTATTTTTATTCATCCCTCCACCCTGCCTGGCAGTTAACCTATTGCATGGATTATAGTAGTTGCTCAATAAATATTTAGCTCATGAATGAATGGGTGCATAAAAGCAGAGGGAATATCCATCTTGTGTGTATGTGACCATGAAATATTCACTTATCATTTCCCAATAACACACAGAACTTGGACATTGGCTCTGCTCCTTAAACAAGAACGAAATGACTACCACTCACTTCAGAGACAATAACTATGCCCCTAGAACATCGCTGAAAACCCCCACTACTGGAAATGCTCCATGCAGCTGGCAGGCCTGGGAATGTGGGTCTCTTCCCAGCACTCTACTCATGCCTACCTCACTACTTCCAAGGTGGCCAGGCAGCCTCACAATGAAAGTTGTTTAGGAAGGGGAAGCGGGAACTCCAGTGCTCTGTGGACACCCTGGGGTTCTTACCTGGGACAGTGCTCCTTCTGCACTGTCTCAGTCATCCACAGGAAGATTTCTAAGCACACAAGTCGCTGTCTCACATTTTGATGGAGCCTGAGCTCTGAGCCTTGGCACTGGACCAGTGACACACACTATGGTCATTTGGAGGATCAAGGGCTGCTTGCAGCCATGATGATTAGGTGGAATTACAAGGTCGCTGAGAAACAGATGTGGAATCTGACTTCAGGGCTCTCCCTTCAATGCAACCCCAGCTGCAATCCCGAGGGCTAAAAACGTATGTTTGTCTTCTTCCTTCTTTGTTTAAAGGAGGCAGCAGTGTGGAGGGGAGAGTACAGAGCTTTGAATTCGGAAAATCCTAGATGAATTCGTTTATTCTGGGCTGTTGATTGATAACTTCTAGGAAGTTACTTTCTCATGTGAGGCCCAGATTCCCCTTCTGCTAAGTATTATATCTTTCACCAGTAAGTGTTAAATGAAATGGTGTGTATGAAATATTGCTGCGCCCAGTCTCTCTCTCTCTTTCTCTCTCTCCCTCTCTTTCTCTCACTCACTCACTCACTCTCCATTTCTCCACTCATTACTGTATTACTTTTTGCATTTCTTATCCCTTCTTCTATGCATGGTTCTTCTTGTGGTTCTGTCAATGGAGGCCTGTAGGTACTTCTAAAATAAAAGGAAGGAACCAAAGGAAAATGATCAGTTAGACAGCTGAGTTTTGCTTAGCTTTAGAGGCACTCATTCCACAGACTAGAGAATGGAATCAATCAGGCCCCGAGTAGAAAGAGAAATGCCTTCTCTACCAGACAGGGTTGTGTGTGCTATCTTCGCAGCGTTTCTGCATATCTGAGAAGGTCAAGTGATGCACTCTGCAGCATGAGGCTGGATGTCAGGATTAGGCTTGCTGTATGATGGCAGAGGACTTCAGTGATTTAAGACTGTGTTTACACACAGCGCCTTCCACAGTGGGCTTGGGCCATAAACACCTTGTGCAGAGCAAGTGGAGTAGAGGGCATCACCTCTCATTTTCCTGTGTAGTAACTCCTTCTGGTACACAGGGAGGCTGGGAAAATAATTTCTGAAGTGTCAAGTCTGACCATTTATAGAAGGGTGTCTTAGTTACTTTTCTCTTGTTCATGGGACAAACACCTGACACCCAAAATGAAGGAAGGAAAGGCTTATTTAGCTCCTGGTTATTGGAGGTTTCAGTCCATACTCAGCTGGATCCAAGACAAAGAGGCGCATGACAGAGAGCAGCAGTTCATGGTGGTGGAACAGCAACAATATAATGACAGAGGCAACCAAAACAACCAGGGGAGCAGAGAGAAACAGAGTGAGTCTCTCTCTCTGTCTCCCTTTACATTACATTCAGGCTCTCTGCCATAGGATATCTGCTCTAGACCACACCCATAGTCCCAGCAGTTCTCAGACCCATAATCTCATGTGTGCCAAACACATAATCTCAGTGGATCATGAGTCAAGTTTCAAACTCTAGAAGTCCCCGCCCCATGATTGCATGAGGCTTTGGGGGGACAACTAGACATTAAGATAACAAGGGGTGGTGGAGCCTGAGTGCTTCCAAGCATATAGTCATGGAAGAGCATTTTGCCAGTAACTGTTCAATTAGAGCAGGACACAGGACATCCACAGCCGCAGATGCTTGGAGCCTTACACAGAAATTCATCATGGTACTGGAGAATGCAGTTTTCCATTGAAAGTTAGACACTGTTTTGTATCACTATGGACGATTTTTGCAACCGTTTAAATAAAACAGAAGTTTACACCCATAAACCAAACAAAGCTTTATTTTCTTTGAACTTATGGCATCTTACCAGTGACTTAGGGGTGTATTTTTCAATATGGGCCATTTCGGTGGCTTAGGTAAGTGCTCTCCTGGGAACATTCTACCTGCTCCCCCTACCCACTGCACCTGTATGATTGGGAACCCTGCTTCTTGTTTGTCCACAAACTTGCCTCTCAGGTGTAGCACTGCAGCTCCTCACGACAAACGCAGTGGTGACTCAGCCAATGAGGCTTCCTGCCCAACCCCTCTTCATTCTTTAATGTCTCTGTGCAGTTTGAGAAGTTTGCCCTAGTTGATCAGTGCTAACCACAAACTCATAACTTCATTTTCCTCTAGCTCCACATTCATGGATACCTCTATGCTTTCTTTTTTCACTTTCCCTTTCTTGAGCCCTATGGAGGATTTGAATGCAGCTCTCGCTCTTGGCCCTGTGGAGATGATCACCACTTTCATTTCAGCTCATCTGGCATGCTCCAGACTGGGCTCTGTGGATTCAGCTTGGTGCAGACAGCGGGCTGTCAGCAAGGTACCAGCAGCCCTGAATTCTACAGTTTGACACTTGCTCCTGTCTTCTTGCCTGACCTTGTAGCATACACTCTGCTTTTGGCACATGGGAGGTCATAGATCGCACTGCACCATGTTAGGGAAGAAAACACAAGCGGTGGTCTCCATTCAGGATATATGAGACAAACAGTGCTTCTGCAAAAGTGTACATTCCCAGGCTCGATCTCAGTTATAAACTGTGAGGAGGACAGTCACTCTGACTCCTCCTAAAAGTCGCCAGTGGCCAAGAAGCAAATATCTATTCAAAAATGCTGTAGGAAAGGTAAGACAAAATTTCGGACTCTATTTTCATTCTTTCTTCTCACACAGAGCTTGATCACATGATTATCCACACCTTGAGGAAGAAGAGAAGGTCTAGAATCACCTTTTCCTAAAACTCAGATAATTATCCAGCCAGTCTTCAGCTTAGATCTGTGGGCCATGCCCAACTCTAAAAAGCACCACTAGGACCCCGACAGTCAGGCGTTCCAGCAATCTACCTATCTGCAGAGCTTCCTATCCTGCTGGAAGTGAGATGGCTAAGGGCAGCAAGCCTCTCCAGGGGCAGAGCTGGTATTTAAAATGCCACAGGCAGTGTCCTTGTGCCGATCGGCACAGGGGGGCGGGGATCTGTGTGGCGCCTACCCTCAAATGCCACGGCACAGCCTGCAAAAGATCCAAGCATATATCAGATTTCCAAGGCCTCAGCTGGCAACACTCTGTAGGAAAATCAGATTCCAATGAGTCCTTAGAGGTCACAGGAGAGAATATGATTGCTTCTGCCGGAGGCTACATGGGGGTGGCTCAGGACAGAGACAAGAGGAGGGTGCATAGGGAGAGAGGAATCAAAATGCGACCAGATCAAGTTTGCTCCTAGTTTTCCTGCGCTAGATGATGATGGGTTGAGAAAACAGTACAAACAAATGGCCTTTAATCTCTGCACTCATAATCCTGTGCGTGTATGCACATGCATGTGCACACGCACATGCACACACATACACACTCAGACACACACGCACACATCTTGTGTAAATGACTCAGCTGTTAGCTCATGAACTTCTTTTAAAACAGCAGCAGTAGAAGAACTAAGAACTGAACACACACACACACACACACACACACACACACACACACACACACGTACTTGGCTACCAGAAGCTCAAATTCCACAGTAAGTATTAACCTTTTATTATACTAGTGGGCCTTTTGAGCAAGAATGATAGTTGATCTACATTCACACTTTCTCAAGGGCAGTACCTGGTACCTGTAGTGAATGGTTTTTAGGATTATGTAGTGAATTAGTAAAGGTAACAGGGAATACTAGGTAGATTGTGTAGTATGAAAAGATAGCAAATGGTAAATGCCACCAAACTGGATTTATGATAGATCATAGCAGGACACAAATTGTTCATTGTGTTTTTCAGTGAAAATGCTAAGCATTTATGAAAGTTAAGGGTTCTTAGTTTAAAGCACGTGAACTAGTAAAATCCAGCAAACACATTATCTTCAAGACAGCTACATAGAAGATAAAAAATTGAAGTTATCTATATAAAAATAGCATAACCATGATCATATTGTACTGGTAATAGTCATATAAAAGTCTTCTAATAAGCCATAATCTGAAGGTAATGAACCTGCGCTGCTTGTCCCTGTCATCCTAGTGCCTAGCAGTGTGTGTCTAACAGCCTGGAAAGGATCGCGACGTGCCTGTGCCTGTGTACAGAGACATAAATACTGACCAAGACCTCCTTGAAGAGCACGTCATGACTTAATTACACGTGTGTCTTTTCCAAGTAACCTTCCAAATGCAAAGCTTTGCCATTAAAGGGGAGTAGCAGGCGTACAGAGATTTGAGCAGTGTTTATTTTTACATTGAACATCAACTAGGCCCTAAGGCTAATGCCATTGACCTGTAACACACACACGGATATGGCAAAGCAACTGGTCACTTATTCGGTCAGTAAGCTGGTGCCCAAGAGGATCTTGTCCTCAATGGGACACTGCCATCTGGTGTACACCCCAAGTGCGACAATCAGGGACTGGGTGGAGCTCTGTCTTGAGCGCAGGCGTGGCTTCCTTAGCCCCAACCCTACCCTGCAGATAACAACAGTCCTCTGCTTCCTTGACAGCATGAAGCTGAAGGACTAAGTTATTTATAAGTAGAGTGGGGATCGGACTACACTGGCATAAAAACATTTCCTCAGTTTCTGCTAAGGCTTGGGGATTTTAGGCTGAATATCACAATGAGTCTTCAGCATCATCTGATGAGATAGTCCTGTCCCAGGTGAGGAAATGAAAGACTAGAAAAGTTAAGTAATTTCCCCAAAGGCATGCAGTTAATAAGCTAATATCAATCGAATCATTGGTTTTTCCTCCCATCACATGATGCTACCCTGTGAGAAAGAGGTAACAGGACCAAAGAGTTCCTGAGGATCACTACTGTATTTCCACATAGAACTGGGCTCTGAATTTCTGATTTCAAATAGGTTACTGACTCAGTGAAAAAGAGAGAAGAGAGCTCACCCTGAAGTGAGTTCACGCTTAAACAGCACCACAAGATGAAACCTAAAAAATGTTATTATGCAAATGGCATAAGTAAATATTTGCCATTATTCTGCTGAATTTTTCAGAATTTTAGCATCTTCCTGAGCATTAATAGAACTGGAGACACGGAAAACCAGTGATGCTTATCCTGCTCTGATCTAGATTTAGAATTTGATATGTCAGTCATCATGCATTTTTTTCCTTCATTTTTTAATATCAATTGAAAATAACTTTAAGTTGAGAAGGATTTTTTTTTTTTTTTTTTTTTTTTTAAATGGCTCACGCTGCCTTAAGGGTGGGTTGGGTAAGGCTTGTGGAGCTGCACCTAACTGCGCTGGCCTGAGCAGGCGCTTAAATGACTGAGCTAAGCCACAGGCTTCCTTAAGTTGAAATTGTGCTTTTGATTTGAAGCAAATTCTTTGTTTTGATGTTTATATTGTCTAATGTTTTTCAGAGGGAGTGCCTCACTGGGTCTGGCTTCCATAGCTTTAGAGCTGAAAGGGTAGCAATATCCTAGAATAATATCTTAATTCGGCATGTTGATTGTTAAAGAGACTTTGGCTTGCTTACTATTAGCACAGATGTGTAAATCTAGCACTCTAGAGGCTGAGATGGCGGGGTCTCAGTGAGCACTAGGCTGGCCTAGGCTACATGGTGAATTCAAATCTAGCCTGAACTATATAGCAAGATCCTATCTCAAAAAGAAAGAGAGAAAGCAGTGACTTTGGCCTACTTATGATGATTATAATATACCTTATTTTCTCATGTGAAAAATATACTATTTTAACAAATTTTGTAACTGTAAGATACTGATAAAAATACAAAATTCTAATTATAATAAACCTCTATATGCCTCAGGCACTTTTATGTGTCATGTATGAAAATAGTTGCTTTAGTTATACTGAAGGTTAACTGGAAAATTAACTGAGTTATTGGATGTAACACCTCAATTTTGAAGCACAATACATATGTGTTAGGGCTGTTAATTACAGAATTATAGATCTTTCTTATAATGTGTAACTCTAGGGATTGTATGTGGGTGTGTGTGTGTGTGTGTGTGTGTGTGTGTGTGTGTGTGTGTGTACATAGTGTTAATGCAGACTTTGCTTTGGTGTCTGATTTTCAAATTAAACCAGGAAGATCACAAGGGAAATACTATTTTCTACCAAGATGAAGCTGTATATTGAGAATAACTAAAATATTAGCCCATAGGTCTTTACTACAAACAGATTGATGGTGATGGAAAAGTCACATTAAGAACAAATTCTTCTTCAGTGAGGAATTTTGGGGGTGTATCTCAAGCAACAGTAAGTCAAGGGTGACCTTCAGGACAAAGCCATCTCAAATGGCCTTGCAGAATGAGATACAGATCAAAAATGTTTCAGAACAATACAACATCTCTAGGAAAACTTCCTGTTGATACTTGGGCATTTTCTGCCCACAGGAATGAGACATAAAGTAAAAAGAACACTGTCAACATTTGCTTGTTAAGAGAAGGTTTATCATTGCTCAAGTCAGGTTACACTAGTTGTATTTTAACTCTAAAATTAAGAAGATTTGTCATAGAAAGTAATTCACTTCCAGGCTTAATGCAGTGTCACGGTCTAGATATTCCTTCTGAGAAGTTTCTGCTGACACTTCTATCCCTTGCCTCCTGGGAAGGCCACCATTTATGTCCCATTAGCAAAGGCAAGCATTTGGAAGACATAATGAAGAAAATTCTCAGGAGGACCTGAAGAAGACAGGGGAAGGGGACCTGTTTTCATTTTAATCCATGTCTAACTCTGAGCTGGGATAAAGTTGTTGAAATTCCTTAGCAATTTATCTGACACAATAAGATTTCTGTCAGACAAGGTACTTGGAGCTGAACAACCAACTTCTCCTCAGTCATAAAACATACCAATTGGAAGACTGTGGGCAGAATTCCTGCCAAAAGCAGGGAATCTTCTCAAATATTTATAATGCCTTCCTGTCAAATTTCTGAATCTTGTCATTAATATGGTGGCTTTTGGTGTTGTATTCCTTCATCATGTCTTTGATCTTTCTTTTGGTGCACCTGAACAAACTAATATGTCCATTGTAGGGACATTCAGTGGTACTGTTTGTGTGCCTATGAAGGGGTTCGTGTCTATGACCATCATAGACAATACTGAGTACGTATTGATGTATGAGTTCAGAAGGCAAACCAAGCTTGCTAAGGAATCTTAAATTTTCTAAACTCAGAGGCTATCACTACAATTGGTATAAAATACAGAAGGGCAAAAGAATAGCACTAGATGATTCATTTTGATATAATAGAAATAAATCATCAGGTAGCAGAAAGAGAAAATCTTCCAAGAATGTTTAGGAAAATTCTAAAAGAAGGCCAACATTGGCTACATGGTGCAGCTGGGGTTGATCAGTACATGCGATGCTGAGCGTCTGACAGCTTCACAGAGTTGGTGCTGTTTCTCCAGATGCCTTATGTGCTCTCCAGAAATGGCCCCCACCAGGTCTCAATCAGAGGTTGATTTGGTGGCTGGCACGCATGCACCACTGGCAGCTAAGAGCACCAAGAACTTGCAACCTTCTGTGCCCAAAAGAGGCCAGAATTTCCCCCTCCACCCACCCACAGTGCATCTTGGGAATGCTTCTATGTCTGTTTTAGGCCACTCATTTGGACACCTTCAGTAGCCCTTCCTTTCAGTGCTAATCTCCTATCCATTCTGCCTGCATAGTCAGAAAAATCACTAGTGAGTTATACCTGGGAGCAGCTACCACATGAGCTGTCTGTGTGATACTTTAAAGAAATACATGTGTGAAATTTAAGGGGATTACTTTTCCCATGGTTTGTGAGGTACAGAGTATATCACCCTTGCATTTTTTTTTTGATAGAAATATGGAAATGCCACTGCCTTTTAGCTTTTGTACAGAAAGACAACCAAAGAGACTACCTATTCCAGCTGTGCGTGGCGGTACACACATATAATCCTAGCACTTGGGAGGCTGAGGCAGGAGGATTGGTGCAAGTTCAAGACCAGCCTGGGCTACCAAAGTGGTGAGCACAAAGCCAACCTGAAGTGCATAACAAGACCCTATTTCAAATAGACAAAAATAAAATAAAATAAAAATAAAATACTACCTATTCCCCAAACTGTATCCCCAAAACCTGTTTCTATGAATATTTTTGTATGCATGAAAAGCATGGGCTTTTATATTTCTATCAAGTGTATATTTGTGAATTAATTTATAATGTAAACAGAGGCAGCAAAGTAAACTCCCCCCCCCCTAGACAGTACAGGGCAAGCAGAGGAGAAACATGTGATGTGCATGGACTTTGAGCAGCGTAGCTGCTAAAAGAGCTGAAATAAAACAGATGCTCTTTTGGAAAAAAGAAAAGAAAAGAAAAAAAAACAACTTCATCATGTGTGCCTCATGATTGCCAAATACTGTTCTGGGTAATTTGGAAACCCTGGCCCTTGTGTTGATAGAGATTATGTATGCATTATCTGTGTAGTACAGTGATGGACAACTGAAATTGTAGAGGTTTTGCAGAGCTAGTGGATAGGGGGAGTGAAAATCTGGAAACCTTATACGCCACTATGAATATTTTGCTTCTGATTTTTAGGAGAATGAGATGTATAGAGATTTTGTATTTTCTTTAGTGGTCCATTAACTGTTTTTACATGTCTTTAATTTAAAAAAAAAACTTTCATCTATTTATTTATTTGGTACAGGGACTCGCTACACAGCTCCAGCTCATAATGATCCTCCTATGTCAGTCTTCCCAGTACCAGAAATACAAGTATGTGTCACTACTTTCAGTTTAGGGGCCATAGGGCATGCCTGGGTTTCTGGGGCCTGCACAGCATAGAGTATTGGGAATCAAACCCATGTGCTTGCACTTGCAGGGCAGATGCTGAGACTCCTGAGCTATATCCTCAGCCCTCTACATGTTTTTCAAGCATTATTTTGTGTGCTTTAACTTCATAATCCAGGCTCAACAACCAAAATCAAGGATTCTAAAGGGGGTGTGGGTAAGAGTGTCACAGCAAGTAGTAACTGTGTCAGAAGCCCTGGCTTGTGCTCCTAGATTGGAGATGTGTTATGCTGATGCCTGTCCACCATGAATTTTCCAAAATATACAACAGCCCCCTCTGCCACCTTTGCCTTCCCAGTGATGTAATGATTGACAGGGTTAGTCTAAGGTGAGTCAGTTTGGACTTTGATTCTTTGGCTCCTATAATTTCCCTTTTTATGACTCTTTTCCTATCAAAGGTTTTTTAACGTATGTGTTTCTGCGTCTAGTGCCTCTAGACACCTCATACAACCTCAGTGGTATCACCCAACTCAATAATAGCAGTTTCCTGTGGCCATTCAGTCTCCAGGGCAAAGATGTAATAAATTACCTTTGGTGAGGAAGGTGAAAATACTTGAGTAAATGAGTGATTGAAGAGTTTCTTTGCCCTGCTGTCAATCACAGCTTACATGACCCTTGCAATTGCTTTTAGAAGACAAATTATTTGGATAGACTAATTTACTCACTAGTGTCTGTAAGGAGTGCTATGGTGAAGACTCAGGTCTGAATACCTTGACATTACAGAAGATATACACTCTGAGAGGATTTTAAAACAAAGGGCTCTAACCTAAAAAGATGGTGATGCTCTGGGTGGAAATTATAGGCATCATGGAAGGCTGGTCAAAGAAATGGATTTTTCTGAACATAAATATATCTTTAAGTCAGTTTTGGAATCTGACCATAAAATTCCTTTTAATAGGTACTTTCAAAAAAAAAAAGTTCTCTTACTAAAACAAGAGAATCTCCCATACTCTCTAAGCCTAAAATGAGAGTACCTTGACCATGAAATTGATATCTTGTCATTTGATCCATCTTGGTTGCCAATTCAGAGCACGTCAGAGTAATTGTACAAAAAATTAAGCAGAAGAACAACCAAGTTGCCACACAAAGTGTGGGTCCTGGGGAATATATCCTGATGCACCCATGTGCTCAGCTCTCCTCTGTAGGACTAGAAAGGACTGTGTAATAGATTGTTGGGCCACTGCTGGCGTGATAGTATCTGTGCCTGGCTTTATAAATTAAATGTTCGTAGCAATAGAAATGGTTAAATCATGCATCACTCATAAGGACACACACACACACACACACACACACATACACACACATATGCACATAGACACATGCATACCATGTGTACTTTGAAGGCCGTATTTGCAACTGTGAATAGACCTGCTATTTTCAATGTGCGTGACCTTCACAATGCCCTCCAGGTCCCCTGTTTTACCAAGCATGTGAACATTCCTTTCTCCCCTGCAAACAGCATCTCATTCATCATGGCGAATGTTCCTTTTAACACAGGAAAACTAAAGCTGTCTAGCATAATGTGTGTGCACCAATGGATAGACTTCCTTGCCAGTGGGGTTTCCCCTGCTTCATGTAGAAGGTGTTGAACTTGAGTCCTCTTGCCAGGAGATGCTCATACATTGTACATAAGAGCATAAGTAATTTTATGGAGCATGACACTTTCTGTGGAACTCTAGAGATATTAACTAGACTCCTCCATTTCCTAGAATCAAAGTTTTCACGAATTAAGGTACATGGACCATTCTTCCCAGCATAAGCATTGAATTCTACATCTGCTTTAACTCCAGAAAAACAGCATCGTCAATGAAGCTACCTTGGAAAGAACACAGCAGTCAATGGGAGCACCTCAGAAAGGAAGTCTGATTTCTGGATCTCTCTCTCTGTATCTCTCTTTTCTATACCAAGACACATGTGCACACACACACACACACACACACACACACACACTCAAACACACAGAGAGTTACATTCAATTTAAATATTTACAGAAAAGTTTTTACCATGTAAAATTTGCCTTCTCAAAAACAAAACATCACCACCAAAGAATTGGACCTTTCACAGGAATCCTAATGTGAGTCTCAGAGAGGCCTGGACTTTTCGGGGCTGCAATGATTCTATGAGAGAAAGGAGAAAAACTATTTTCACCCCATCTTCCAAACTGGCTGATGGAGTGAAGCCAATCCTGGGGAAGGGCTTGGAAATGGGAGGCACATTTCAGCTCCCAGACAGGGACTGGGGAATTAGAATGTTAGAATGTAAATGTCTAGAGCATATTTGCATGAGCTTCATTTTAGTGCCACCTTTAAAGGGAAATGTGTTCCTCTCCACCCATAATTCTTGAAATTACTTTAAATTCTGCAGCTTGGTATTTGGTGCATTATACATGAGGTAAGGCGAGTTTCACAGCTGGACAGCAGAGGAGTACTTAGAATATTTTTGTGGATAATGCAGTCCTCTTAAAGGCTTCTCTCCCTAAATTCGGGGGGGAGGAGAATAGAATATTAGACGTGATTTTTTTAAAAGAAAAAAAAAATCCCAATAAGTCTTACAGTGGTTTAGGGCACAGTTTGAATAGTGTCAAATTTATTGTATTTTCTTTTAGCCCTGTGATGAGATGTTCACAGGTTAAAACTCTACCTTTGGGTTAAGTTGAGAAATGTAAATTGAAAATCTTGAATCCAAGGGGAAAAAAATAACCAGCTTCTCATTCATTTGTAAACGATAGAAGTATTTCTGGTAGTCCAGTCTGTTTCAGCAGCAGCAGTAGCAATAGCAGCAGCAGCACTAGGACCCCATCCAGGTCAGTGGAGAGACCAGCCCCAGCCTTTGTAGTGATCCTGCCACCCTTCATGGAGAAAGGCTTTCCCCACCAAATGCTCTCAAAGATCTGTTAGTGGGTGGATCATTGCTATTTTTCTTAAAGGAAATTAAGGCCCAAGCTTGTATGTGTGTCATCCTATATAGGAATTGTAACCTATATCCACCTTTTTTTCAAAAAACTGTGTAAGGAAGACAAATTGCACATGAATATCCATGTTCCAGTCACTTTGCAATTGAAATATTCTTGCCAGTAGTGCATTTATGATAAGGAAACTTGTCTCTAAGTAGCAAGAGAATAAGCTATTTTAGGTTTGTGGAGTATTCCTCCTTTGATACAGCTGCCCAGTTCTGCAATTGATTCATGAAAGCACCTATAAATAAGATGTAGACAAATTACTGTGGCTAGGATCAAATAAAATTTCTTTCACAGCAAGCCAGAGCTGGGCTGTCACTGACCAATTCTTATTATAATGGCTCTTGCAAATGTCATAGTCTTTTCTTCAAATTTTACTGAGATTTCCTTTAAAATTTCTACTGCGAAGTGTTAGTCAATAATTTTCCAAAATGACAGGAGACCCCTGCCTCAGTTTACACACAGCATATGCGTGTGTGTGCATGTGTGTGTATGCACACTTGGGTGCATATTACATGACTTGACGTACATTTTATGTAGAAATAGAGTTAATTATCATTACTTTCATAGATTGTGTCCTCTTGAAAGACACAGGAGCTGTCCTAGAACTCTTGTTGAGATTGCTCATTTAATCAAATCACTATGCTGATAACTGATAAATGTGATTGAATACTGAAAGGTAACAGAGAAATTCATGCTTTCTTCAAAGTTAAGGAACTAAGCAATAAAAAAAAACATAGAACTTATCAAGGAAGAATAATAAGATTTTTTTGTTATACATACAAAAATAATGGAAATACATTTGTGGCTACCAACATTTCCTGAAATGCCCTAGATTTGGTTGTGAGATTCACAAAGTTTTATTTTGGAGAAGATGACTGTCCGCCCAATAATAGCAAGTGCCATACCATTGCGCTGTCATCTCCAAGGGGCACCGTTCACACTGCATTCTGTGTAAAACTCTGATGAGCAGACAACTGCTCAGCAATTTTCTCCTCTGTTCTAGGTTGTTTCTCAGCTTGGGGATTGTTCTGGCCTTCATTAAATGCCAATATAATACACTATGCTGAATCCTATAAATAAAAAATGTACTTGGTCCAGTTTAGCAATAGTTCTGGGGTCTGTCAATTTGATTCAACTTCAATTTCAATAACTTTATTGTCATGACAAGATAAATACAAGCTCCAGAGTTGCCAAAGTCAATAAATCAATGCTTAGTTCTGAACATAGTCTCTGTGCTGTTTTTCTCACTTACGATTTCAAACGGGGGACAGACCAACTACCATATGTTTGCAAAGACTTTCTTTCTCTTGCACAAAAATAATCCAGCGAGACTCACTGCTCTTTCAGGCCAGCATATTTGTAAGTCTAGTTTTCATGAACCGATCAGCTAAAGGTTTTGTTGCCAATGCCAACTCAATCAGATAGAACTAAGAAGAATAGTTTTTTACCTGTGAAGCTTATGAATAGATGTTTTGAACATTCTTCTCATTGGATTGTATAGACCAGAGTCTACACATATTTCCTTAAAGACCAGATACTACATATTGCAAGACTGTGGATCAAAAAATTACTATTGTAAAGGTTCAATACTGCCATTTTAACGAGAAGGCATCAATGCATGATACTTAAGTGAATAGATAGAGCTATCTTGTAATGAAGTTTTGTTTTCAAAGAAATACAGCTGACTCACCTATTTTATAGTTTACTAAGTATTGATTTAAACCAGACCTTTCTTTCATAAGTTTATCTATGTGCATCTCAAGGGTGTTCACTCTGGACCACATGAAAGACTCCAGCAGAACTCCTGACATTCACTTTGGTATCATAGATCACACTTGCTGTCACTTGACTAATGCTTGAATTGATTGCATCTGCAACTCGTACATGTACCATGGTACATAATAGGTACAATGTGCATATTTACAGACAAATGAGCTACTTGTTATATGTATTCCTATATAATGTAGAAAACAGATTATTCTACTCAAGATTAAAGGGTATCTCAACATGCTGGAATGTGCCATAAATGTTCTCACTTATTTGAACTTAGGAACAAAACATTTTAACAATAACGTTTTGAGATTGTTCCTATGATGTTTGTTTTATGCCTGATTGAAAATTATGAGTTGTAGAAAAAAAGATGAAAAATGGGAAGTGATATAAATAGATTAAAGACAGGCCAATCTCCACAATGAATGTAGATACAAAACTCCTTCACAAAATACTAGCAGAGTCCAGCAAATCATCAAGGGGGTTGGGAGATAGCTCAGTAGAACAAACACTTTTCTGGCAAGCACAAGGGCCTGAGTTCAATCCCCAGTTCTGCAAAAGAAGAAGAAGAGGAAGAAGAAGAGGAAGAAGAAGAAGAAGAAGAAGAAGAAGAAGAAGAAGAAGAAGAAGAAGAAGAAGAAGAAGAAGAAGAAGACGAAGAAGAAGAAGAAGAAGAAGAAGAAGAAGAAGAAGAACAACAACAACAACAACAACAACAACAACAACAACAATAACAACAACAGCAAGAACAAGAAGAACAAGGAGAGGAAGTATATATAGAATGACTATGACTAAGTGGGATGCATCCCAGGATTATAGGGATGATTCAACATATGCAAATAGGTAAATGTAGAATTTCTATCACCAAGAAATAAACCAAGGCTGGGAACATACTCTGCAGACTAAAGCACCTGCAAGCAGGCTCAGGGGGCAGGAAGTTGACTGCCCCTGGGATATGCTGAGAGGGCAATTGAGACTACACATGGGAGCTCATGCCTGTAATCCCAGCTCTTTGGAGGCTGTAAATAGGTGGATGACCATGAGTCTGATCTGGTAGTGAGACCCTGAACATCCTGTAGACCCTTCCCTAAAATACAGAAAAGAAAGAAAGGAAGAAAGAAAGAATGAACGAATGAATGAAATAAAGAAAGAAAGAAAGAAAGAAAGAAAGAAAGAAAGAAAGAAAGAAAGAAAGAAAGAAAGAAAGAAAGAAAGGAAGAAAGGAAGGAAGGAAGAAAGAAAGAGAAGAAACAAATGTTGGGTATGCCGAGGGACAAAGAAACCCTTCTCTACTGTAGGTGGGATTGTACACAGGCACAAATGCTGTGAAAATTTGTGTGGAGATTCCCTAGAAAAAAGCAGGATCAGAGGTCCCAGTAGATCCAACTATTCTCTTCCTAGATATTTTTCTAAAGTATGGAAAACTTCACACCACATCAACATATAAGCCCCCATGTATACAGAAGCACAATTTGTAATAGTAAAATCTTAGTAACAAAATAACCAACAACTGAGACATGGATAAAAAAGATGTGGTATTTTTATAAAATATACCGCTCAGCTATAAAAAGTATAAACTCAAGGTTTATTAAATGTATACAACTAGAAACCATACTTATAAGTGAAGTAGATCAGACTCACGTTTGTCAACATTATATTGTCTCCCTAGTGTAAGAAACTTAAAGAGTAAATGAAATAAAAAAAGAATAGATATTGTGAAGGAGGGGATAGTTTGCAAGAGGAAAGAAAAGCTGGATAGGAGAAGGGCAAAGAAAGGGAAAATATATATGTATATATGCCCAAGATAGCTAAGACAATTGTCCTACTAATTTTTTTATTACTTCATTGAAAGGAAGTGTTAGCGTTTACATTGTTTGACCAATTTTACATGCCTGCATCTGGTAACCTGTACAACTACTTTAAAGGTAATGATATGTAATATAAATATTGTGACTACCCTATCAATTCTGTATCATTATTATTGAGGTCTTTTCTACTCTTTAAAAAAAATGAAAGGATCATCATAGCTTAATAACAGTGGTCTACAGAAATAGATTTATTTTTTCATTACAGGACTCAATTTAAATATATATTTGAAAGCTGCCATGAACAAATCATTATCAGAGGTGCCTTCAAAACATCTAGATTCATTCTGCTACCATTTCTAATTGCTGTTATGTTGGCACCATGCGTTCTCCTTTCAGTAGCTAGTTTCTAACTGGACTGTCTATTTCTGCTTTGGTCTTGAGGGCTGAAATAGAAGTTTTGCAATGTCCTCTCTTCCTTACACCCCTGGGTAGGTTCTTGTGTCACTCATGCTAGCAGCCCTCCTAAGGATGCAGGGTGCCTCGTGGTATAGGATCTTTTCCCCTTCTCCCATCACATTGCTAGCCTCACCCTACTTTTTTGCCCTTTTCATTTTTACTCTTTCCTTAGTGTTCAGTTAGAATAGCAGGCACAGCCCGGCGTGGTGGCGCATGCCTATAATCCCAGCATTTGGGAGGCTGAGGCGGGAGGATCAGTGCGAGTTCGAGACCAGCCTGGGCTACCAAAGTGAGCTCAAGGCCAGCCTGAACTGCATAGCGAGACCCTGTCTCAAAAAGACAAAAAAAAAAAAAAAAGAATAGCAGGCACAGGCACATTCCTGTCTTCCGGGCCTTTCACAGCACCACAAACCTACCTTTCATGTTTGGAGTTTTTATACTCCATGCATATCTATACAAGCATTAGAACACAGATTTTAGATATACATACTTATATCTACTCACTGGTATGATCTGAGTACTTGGAAGATTCCTTGGTATATAGTAATATTTATTCACATAGAAAAGATTAAATGAAATAATAAATGATAGGCAGTATGGCTATTCAACAAATATTTCTTTCCTCTTTCTAGGCTTGTGCAAAGAGTTAAACATGACCCTTTGGCATGCTTTAACCCAGAAGTTGTGAGAAGTGTCCCCTGTCAACTCCTGGAAAAGTCTCCAAGGTTTAGTGTGTAGTTCATGCAATTTACTACTAGCTTCTGCTTCTGCTAGCAGATGTATATGTCAAGGGAAAGTCTCTGTCATCCTGGATCCTCTCATGACTTAGAAATAAACCTCTCCTGGCAGTATTGGGTGTGTTCAGGCAGGAAAAATAAACTTTAGCCACTGAGACATTGAATTATTTGTTCCAGGAGCATGATGTGAGCTAAACCCAACTGACACAGCCATTTTTAAAAATCTTTCTTCATGTAGAGAATTTCTTTCCAATTTCCTGTTCCAATAATATTTTGATATCTTAAGCTGCTTTGAAACAAATATATACTATTGACAAGGTGGAAGTAAGAAAACATGCCCCTGTTTTCCTCCACATTCACTGGACAAAGAAAACATCATTCTCAGACAATTTTGCAGACACAGAAGGAATAGCAAGTGTCCCATGACCCCTGCCTTACTAGGAAGATGATAATCCCAGCCACGTCCTCCACACACAAGTCTCTGATTTCTTATAGATCTTGCCATGAGTGAAATGAACATTTACACAAATAAAGGACAGCGTATACATGTAGTGCTAGTGTAATTTCTACATATAAGTACTGTATAGCATGCTTAGAGTTTAATAATTGCCCTTGTCATATAGCATGCTATTCAACAGAGCTTTGTACATAATCATTACCGTCATTTGATGGAGCAGATGATATATGAGTAACCAGGGTTATATAGCTGCTAGGTGTCATAAACTGCATTCATCCAGGAGGGATTTCAATAGTAATATTTTGCTCTCACATCCATTTCTATCATGTATATTTATCACATATTCCCTATGCTTGAAGAACTGGGCTTATTTATAATTTAAGTATTTGGATCCTTCTTCCCCTCTGTAGAAGGATAAATTTCAATCCGAGGGCAAGTAGAGTAGATTGTGCAGCATCTATATATCCAGGAAACTCAGTTAATGAAAAGCTCTGCACACTGCTCGGTCTTAACATCCCACAACTCCTAATGGAGAGTCTGCCACATAAAGGTTGCTTGATCAATAATTCTTCATGGTAATAATGACCCTGCGGTGCCCATGGTTCTGAAGTGCCACTAATCAGTGCAATAGGTACAGGTGATTTGGGTGCAACGTTGATGTTAGAAATTGAATTGTGGGCCACCCCCCTCAATTAATATGTTCAATTTCTAATTCCCAGTCTCTTAGAATGGGTAATTGGAGATAGAGCCTTTAAAAAGGTAATTAAGTTAAAATGAGGTCATTAGAGTGGGCCCTAATCCAATCTGACTGAAGTCCTTATGAGGAGAGGGGAAATTAGGGCACAGACAGGCTGTGTGAAGAAACACGAAAAAGGTATCGCCTATGCCAAGGAAAGAGGTTTCAGATGGGGCCCAGCTTGTTTATACTTTGGCCCAGAATATCTAGCTTCTGGAATTGTAAGGAAATTACCTACTACTTTCTTTCTTATTTTATTTTATTATTTTATTCAAAGGCAGGCTCAGCCTGCCCGGGGGGTATAGCTGATGTAGCATGTGGTGCCAGGGATTGAATTGCAGTCTCTAGGGTTGCCTAAGCTTGCTTAAGCAGGAGCTTTAGACCTCTGAGCCATCTCACCAGCCCCTACTGCTTTCTAAACCGCCCAACTTTCTGCTTTGCCATGCCATCCCTACAGATTTAGTCCAGATGAACTCAAGAAAGGGATTCTGATTCTTAATATTTGGGATGTCAGGATGGTCCTTCAACTAGCAGGATTTGTGCAACAACAAAACTGTCATCTCTCCTCTGACTTACATGGGTTTCATAATCCTACACTCGTAATTTTAAACATGGAAGAAATGGATCTTCATTTGTACATGTTAATGAATCTCTCTGCCCCATTCTCTTGTGGGAAAGTAAGCCAAATTTTAGCACAGCTTGAGGTTTCATACCTTTCCACATGATTGTATCTGGTTTTTAGGGAACTGGAGATTTTGGTTGAGATGAGGACTTCCATGATATTATGCATTAGGGAAGATCCTTTCTCCTTGTGCTTCTTTTCATCTGTCATATAGATTCGTCCTGTGTCAAGTCTCACTTTTAGCCTCAGGGTCTTGTGGGTATGAATATTTTTTTAGCTAATTTTTGGCTACCTGGCATTCAGTATCCCTCTGATATTCCTGGGTCGTCCTGTTTCCTGGAAACCATGCAGTTCTTCTTCCCTTCTGTGACTCTTGGGCTTCTATGTTGGAACGCTTATCAGAGTTCAAGAATTTTATTTTCTCTAAAAGTAACAATGTCCATCGTTGAGCAGCCATTGAAGCTACATCGCTTGATACCCTTTCTGCCCAATGTGGCAAAACTCTGTGACTCAATTCTGGAACAGGTTAGGTGTGAGTCTGAAAGAGGACAAGCTCTTTTGTTCCTGCCAGCTCCTTTCAGCTTATATGTATGAAGAAAGAGGCTCTTTTGGTTATTGCATGATGTGGAAAACATGGAAAAGTTGCTAATCAACTTGATGGCCATGGTATTGGTGTAATTGGACTTGCCTTGAAGATTTTGGGAATTTGTTCAGTCCAGCTGAACTAAGTCCCATCAAATTAACATTAGCTCATGAGTTACATCTTAGGCTAATCACAAGATGATTTGTACCCTGCTCTTCTCTCACCATCGATCTCCTTTGAACTAAGGAACACATCCTCTTCTCTCTCAAAATGTATCCTAATTTCCTTCTATGTTCTCTCCAGAGCTTGGCCCCAGAATGTGTGAGACAGCATTCAGCCTACTGTTCAAAAAACTTCCATTATTTGCTTCCTTATTCTGCCCGTATAGAAGGTCCACTTTTCTACAACCAGTATTATTGCTCTCTAGTCACCCAAGCATAGTGTTAAAGAGTCCAGGATCTGAATCTAGGTTGCCTAAGCTTAAGTCCTGGATCTGCCATGATGTAGTGTTCGAAAATTCGCCCAGGCTCTCTGTGCCTTAGGTTTCCCTTTTGGAAAATAGGACTACAACAATTTATGTGGGAATTACAAAGCCTGGCTGAGAATAGTAAGTGCCCGTCATGATTTAGTGATCATTAGCATCGCTAAACCACCACTCAGGCATTTCCCATGTACATTCTTGCATGATACAGATTGTACTGTTTTTATGAGAGACTTTCAAGCTTCCCTGCTCTTCACCTACCGGGGAATGTCACTCATGGAATGGCCTGGTTAAATCAGAAAAGGTATAACACAGAGGCAACACAGTGGAGAAAAATACTGGTGAATATTTCAAAGTGTGAATACTTCATGTCAGTATTTTCTTGTGAAGTATTTGACTTACAACTCTATAGAAAATGCCAGGATATAAAGCACCAAGAGAAAAGTTGGAAAAGACGCTAGATTTGGTGAGGTGATCAGTATTGCACACCTGAGAAGTAAGATCCTTGTTAGGACTTAAAACTCCATAAAAATTTAGATAGAGCTAGAATTAAAGTGTTATGTCTCTGCTTCCTAATGCAGAAAGTAAATATAGCTATGTGGCTTGTGTCACTCTGTACTCAACTTAATATCCTTTATCTTTTGATCCTCAATTTGTTTACCAAGAAAATGGGAACAGCATTATAGGCGAGAGTATATAAGTTGTTGGTAAAGATAAATAATGCTTAATAGTAGATATAGCTTTCTTCCATCCCTATTGTTAAGGTTTGTGTCTAGCTGTCCCCCCAAAGTCATGCAGTCATTGAAGCGTGCTTCTCCAGTTTGTGATTCATTCATGATCTAACACTGGAATTATGTGTGTGAGCACTATCCCACACTGGAGCATATAACCTGAATAAAATATAAAGGAGGGAGAGAGGCTCGCTAGCTGCCACAGCTACTGCTCCTCTCTTTGTTCTTTGCTGTTCGGCTGTTTTATGCCTCCATGAACCGCTGCCGTCTTCCACGTGTAATTGCTTGCAGCCAGCTGAATATGGACTGAAACCTGCACTGTGCGTTAAATAAACCTTTCCTTCCTTAATTTTGTATGTTGAGCTTTTTATCCCAGCAAGGAGACAGAAGTAACCAACATACATATGATACTTGAAGACTAAATTTCTTGAGCAAAAAGCTCATGAAATTCTCAGCAAACGTGCTATCTAAGTGTCTGTAGTCATGTATGAATTGAACAAAACTTTTAACAAAAACAAATGGCGCACGGTTCCTTCAACAGTGATATGCAGAAAGATTCTGTAAAAGACTCTATTTTAAAACCAATGGAAAGGAACTCCATCACTATAGCCGAATGAACATAGTCATCAGCCACTGAAAATGGAAATTACTTAGCAGAGACTCCCTGGGAACCTGTGGAGGAATGACTTAATAATCATAGTGGCTCAGACGGCAACGACTTCCTTTTTTTTTTTTTTTTAGCCATAGCAAATAAAAAGAAATATGAAAAAATTGACTTCTATGAGATTTAAGAAATAACTTATGTCAAGCTAACTCTTTATAATACATATTTTGAATTTGAAAGTGACTAGGGAGAAAATATTCTCAGTTAAGAAAAAGTGGACACTGACATACATCTTATAAATGCCAGTACATCTGTATTAGTACTCGGAGACACTCAGTTGTCCACTGCTGTCATGAGGTGATGTTTTCCTCTGAATCCTTTCTTCTGGCTACTGAAGACAAACACTTTTATTTTCATTAAGCTCCCTAAAAGAAACTGTACTGTATCATTCACTCTTATTTTAAATTCTAATTTCTTTGGTGCTCCCACTGGAGAAAATTTCAGTTTGAAGAGGATGCGATAACCACTTTCCTCATTTTGACCTTCTCCCTGTCCCACACCACAGATGGGGTGAGATTTCTTTAAAAATCAAACTACACAATTGATATAGAATATGTTGAATCGAGGTATGCCATACCAGTTTAGAAAATTATGATGTTTTGTACCTCTAACTATTTAGATGAGAGTAGAACGTTTATTGCCTTAAGAAAAACAGAAAGGTAAAGGAATAATGAGTCCACTGTGAGAAGAAATGTTGAACCATGACACAAAAGAAAATGAGCCAGAAAGCCAATCTCCCCCAATTATCTATTAAATATCCAAGACATCTGAGTACTGGGTCTAACCAGTATGAAGTCAGTCCCCTTGTCACAATTAAACATTCACCTTCTTGGACTGGGAAAATTCATATTCCAGTAGAAATATCTTCATCTTGCTAAGGACAATCACATGACTTTTATTGATTTGTACTTTTTTTTTATGGGTTTGGACAGCTCAGACTTGTAGTGATCCTCCTGCTTTCAGCCTCCCCAGCACTGGGAATACAGATGTGCACCACCATGCCCAGTCTTGGTTACTCACTCAGTGTGCCCAGTGGTGGCTGGTGTGACCTGGGGTGCTGGGATAAAACATGGTCTCTGTGCTTGCCTAAGCAGGTACTTTAGTCCCCTGAAGTCTATCTCTGAGCACACTTTGCACTTTTAAAAATATTTTATCCTGTTTTATTAGTTTAAAAGGACTTCTAATGTAGAACACCATAGGCCAGCACCATAAACAATAGAAATGTCGTTCTAGTTCTTAAGGGTAGAGGACAACAATCTAGGTGTTAGTAAGACTGTTTTGATGTGAGACTATTTTCCCATTTTGCTGCGTTCTCAAATGGCTTTTTCTCTGCATAAACATCACTGATATCTACTCTTCTTATAAGGATAGTACATTTAATCTAAATTATCCCCTTAAAGGTCCTATTTTTAAATGTAGAACCTTTGAGAGTTAGGGTTTTAAATTGTGAACTTTGGAAAGGCACAAGGTAATCCATAATTCCTGTGGTGTTGGCATGAATTAGCCAAAGCTACCCCTTCAAGTCAATTAATTTTTCAGTATTACTTAAGTGAGAGGATCTAAAAAATGTTATTAAGTAAATATTTTTTGTTGATGTGTTTTTTTGTTTTTGTTTTCTTGCTTGTTTTCTGTGGATCTGGGGATTGAACTAAGGTCCTTGTGTTAGCTAGGCAAGTGCTTATTGTACTGAGCTGTATCTCCCTAGCCCTAATGTGAGAATACTATCTATACAACATGTTTATGAGAAAAAAACAAAAACAAAAAAACTGAATTTTGCTCAAATTGCAAATTTTTGGACCTGACACAAGACCTGTGGAAACAAAACCCTGGGATTACAACAAGAAAATCATTTTACATTACTTTCACAGGCATAAGTTTTGTGTATTTCAAAATGTAAAAAACTGACCATTATCAGTTTATCTTAGATGAAGTTAGTCTTGAGTTTCAAGATACATAATGTCTCAGTCACTTTTTGCTCATTGCTGGGACAAATAGCCGACACTCAAAATGAAGGAAGGAAAGGTTTAGCTCACAGTTACTGGAGGTTTCAGTCCATACTTGGCTCGCCCAATGCTGGGTGGAACAGGACAGAGAGCAGCAGTTCATGGCGGAGGAACAGCAACAATCGTGACAGAGGCAACTGACCAACCAGGGTAGCAGAGAGCAACAGCGCGAGTCTGTCTCTCTATCTTTCTTTAAATTACATCAGACTCTTTTGCCTTAGCCTATCTGGCTCAGGTCACACCTATAATTCCTAGCAGTTCTCAGACCCGTAAGCCCATCAGTACTACAGCACATAATCCCAGTGGATCATGGATCAAGTCTCAAACTCTAGACATCCCCACCTCATGATTGCATGAGGCTTTGGGGGACAACTAGACATAAACCATAATGCATAAACTATTTCCTCAGACACAAAACTGGAAGATGAGTCCAATACTAGAGACTTAAAGATGTCTAGATTTATATTACAGAAATTTCCAGGTTTTAGTCCCTAAAAACACATTCTTCATCATGCTGTATGCCATGTTTTTTTTTTAATTTTTATTTTATAATCTGGCCCTCATTCCCTTGGGATTCAGACAACTAAAAATGCAACTTTGCATGTATCTCAGGAGGGGCACATGTGGACCTAATTTCTGTTTTCATGTCTCCAAAAAGGCTATCAAGACCAAATCTGGTTATTCAGTCTTTGCAAATTACATAGCCAGCCTCTCTCTGAAATCCTACTTGTAGACCTATAGAACAATTGGAGAGTAAATTTTATCATAGGTATCTGTCTGGTACAAAAGAGAAAAACAAAAATTTCACCCTCTTCTGTCTAGAAGGAGATGGCCACGTACCTCATGGTGAATTCTGTAGCAGTAAAATTCCCCATCCTTACTCAATACACATGCAGAGTGTAAATGGACGCTTAAGTCTTACAAGTCTTGAAGAATAAACGTTACAAATTGAACTTCAAGGCATTAATGAGCATGTTTTTTCCTGTGGCATGATAAAACATGTTTTATAATCAAGCCTTTGAATGGGAAATGGGGAGGCGGTGCAAACTGGTGGTATTTGCTTACTTGTGTGGGTAAGTATTCCCAGCATTGGGGATTTCAAGAAAATAACATGATTGCACTGAACAAGGGAGGTGAGAAGAGATACAAGCAATCAGCTCCCCGATGACTATGCGAACCAGCACGTGTGCACCACTGAGTCCATTTTCCTTTCTTTGTAGTTAGATCTGACAGTACCTTACAAGACCAGGGTCCATTTTTGGGTCTTAGACTCCTGAAAACTCTACCACCAGAACTGAACTCCCACTACAACTTGAATTTTAGCCATAGACCCAGAGCGTCCATTGCCTCCGAGTTTGGAAACAGTGTATATGAACAAGAAGATTGACTTCTTGATATCACAATATACTCTAAGCTCATTTTACACTGACTTATCCAGGTCATCCCCATGCACTCTTAGAGATCTGCTGAAAAACCACAAAGGGAATCTGAAGTAAGATGGTCTTGGTCATGTCCTTGCTGCTGGGAACAACGAGTGCCTCTGTCATGTCCCTGTTCCTTGAATATTTCAAGAAGCTATTTCTGACCTTGAGAATAATATGTCACCACCTAGGTGGCTTTGTCCCTCTACTATCAGTCTCATTGCTTCAACTATTGTTGGTGTCTGAATTCCTGCATGAGGCAGGCTACCTCGCAACATGTTGTCCTTATATCTGAAAAGTGAAAACATGAGAGGTTTCTTTTCACCCATTTTAGAGCATTCAGTTCATAACTGATTGGCTCCAAGACAGGAAAGGAAGGATAAAAGGGAATGGCGGAGAAAATCTGCTCACATCATGGCAGTCAGGAAGCAGAGACAAAAGAAAGAAGCCAGAAAGGGAGATTTTATTTTCCAAGATAGCCCACCCCCATCCCAGCGAGCCATCTATTCAGACCAAACCTACCTCCTAACACCACAGTCAACTCTGAATGCTTCAGTGGATTAATTCACCAGTGAATATGCTACCCTTAAGATCCAGTGACTTCTAACAGCTTCACTTCTGAACACATGAAGATTCAGGGTGCACTGTATGGGACCACATGGGCAGAAGATGCAAGGATATTGTCTTAGTTACTCTTTACTCACTGCTGGGACAAATACCCAACACTCAAAATGAAGGAAGGAAAGGTTTATTTAGCTCACCGTTACTGAAAGTTTCAGTCCATATTCAGCTAGCCCAAGGCTGAGTGGAACAGGGCAGAGAACATCCAGTTCTTGGCAGTGGAACAGCAACAATTGAGACAGAGGCAACTAGTCAAACAGGGCAGCAGAGAGCAATAACAAGCATCTGTCTCTCTGTCTCTCTTTTTTATTACATTCAGGCTCTCTGCCTCATCCTATCTGCCTTAGCCACACCCATAATCCCAGCAGTACTTAGACCATAATCTCATCAGTATTAAAACACATAACCCCAGTGCCTCATGAGTCAAGTCTCAAACTCTAGAAGTTCCTACCCCATGATTGCATGAGGCTTTGGGGGCACAACTAGACATAAACCATAACAGATATGAAGCGCACATATGTTATAGATGACAGATTATTGCTCCAGGGCTTCATCTGGTCATGTCCACCAGGACCTGTGGATGTTCCAACCCATCCAAGACAATGAACACAAAGTCAGCCAGAGAAGTCTCTACCTATAGGAAATTGGTGTAGTGTCCTCTTGAACTAATGCCAAGTTTTAGGTGAAATAGTGAGACTGAGGTTCTCATATCAGTGTTACTGGTTTTTAGTACACAAATCTCCCCATAAGGTTGACCATGTTAATACATATTAGAAGACCATAAAATTATCCAGTTCTGACTCATTGTTGATGACTGAAAAGGAAACCAGAATGAAGCAGTGTGGAGCCTCTTAGGGTGATGCAGCAGAGTCTATGAGAAGAAATATCTGAATATTTCAAAGAAACTACTTCTGACCTTGAGAATAATGTGTCACACCCTAGCTGGCTCTGTACCTCTAATCTCAGTGTGACTGTTTCGACTGTTATTGATACTGAAATCCATGTGAGAGCCAGGATACCTCCCAACTCAATACCATTGTGTGAGCTACTTTTCTGTCCTGCCCTATGTTACACCGCTGCTTTTAGACACTGTGTAGGCTGCAGCACAAAAGGCTTCTCAACAGATTTTACAAATCATTCTAAGACAAAAAAACAAACAAACCAAAAAAAACCCAACTAAGCATAGTTCTAAAGACTTAGAATATAGAACCACAAAGTACAACTCGTCCATTTTGTTTCTAAAAATGTCAACATTGTCAGCTTTAAAACTAAAATAGTCACCATAATTGTTTGCACGTCTTTATATTTCTACTGTTTTTATTAGGTATTTTCTAAGTTCTTGGGGAAACATCTTCTTTCACATTAATTGTGTAAGTTTGACATTTATCAGTGTCTAGTATTTTATAGCATCAAGCACTTCTTTCAAATGAATGAATAAATAAATCTTCCAACTAAATAAAGAAGGATGCAAGCATGGAAGAAATGAAGGAGCAAGTTGATGGAGAGTAGAAAACAGAATATAATAATGAATGAAAGGCACCTAAAATGACAAGTGGAATGAATAATTGCCACAAGTGTGTTTCTAAAGTGTTAGGAATATCTTAGTCTTAAAATGCAAGTGAAGTTGAATTTTCAGTCTTGGACAACTTTATGTCAATAAGCAAGGAAGCATGATACTACATGAAGGCATTGGACGGAGGCTTTCGTCGTGGTCTGGTGATGACAGAGGACCACAGTTAGATGTGATCTATGTGTAGGCTGATGGGCAAAACCTCTCAAGTGTCCATAGGTTATAGTCGATGATGTTTCGTTTTGTGAAATTTACACTGATGAAAATACAAGACGTTATGTCCGCTAAGTCCAATTGTTTCAAGTTCTGATTCAGTCCTGCCACTTCTTTGCTGATTTTTTGTTTGCTTGACCTATCTTTTTCGGATAAGGGAGTGTTGAGGTCTCCTGTTAAGATTGTAGTATTGGATATGAGATTTTTCAGGTCCATTAAGGTTTGTTTTGTATAGCTTGCTGCTCCCATGTTGGGTGCATACATATTTATGAGTGTTACCTCTTCA
>PVJA010022075.1:0-17768 GCA_004027025.1 Myocastor coypus
TACAATGCATGGAACGCAGAGCTAGATTGGTGAGATGAGCTTTAGGAGGCTTAGATTCAATAGCCTCCAACGTCACAAGCTTCACTGGTGGCACACTGCAATTGCAAAACCTTTGATTGTATATGTATCTGCTTCCTCTTAGTCCAAAGGGAAGTATATTCGTTCCTGTTTTTTTTCTTTCTTTCTTTCTTTCTTTTTTCTATGCAACATTAATAGGGAGGTGGGTCATGCCCACACACTGCACTCTATAGAATGATTGTGAGGACAATATGCAATATGTCAACTATCAAAGAAAAAAAGGGGGAAAAAAAAAGTAATGTGGATTTAGAAAGGTTAATGTTTAGTTGTTTGATCAATGTTATATACCTATATGTATTAATCTAAACTGATCCGAAGATGAAAATATGTAATATAACCAATGTTAAATTTAAACAATAAAAGAATTGGGAAAAAAAAAAAAGAAACGAAGAGAGCTTGAAGGTAATAATCTTAACAGAGGATCACTTTCTTTGTTCCCATATGGCTCCCAGAGGCAAATACAAGTGCCACCCACTTAAACAGGTGATCTGGTTGTCAGCAAACTGTGGCCACAGTTTTGGATTTAAAGATCTATTCTCCTTCATGGGGATTCATGCAACTCTCCTTAAAACTCCCTCCCCTTTCCTCTGACTCCTTCTGACCAATTCCTCAAAGGGCACTTTCAAAACTTTCTCTAATCTGGAAGGGAATTTGGATTATCATTCATCATAATTTTTATTTCAGGTCAAACATAACAGTTTGAGTTAAATATATTCTTTAAGAAGTCTCATTAAAAACTTCTAAAGGGAGAATACTTTCAAATGGGAAAATGTCAAACATGATTATATAGGGAATATTGAAATGTTTCACACAAATATTGGGAAAATACATAATTACGGAGCCCACTGCACTTTTTTAGGGAGAATGTAATTAAAATTTTCTATCACAGTCATTGTCCTTTTCTGTGTGTAAATGGGTTAGTTATTTGAAAAATAAAACAGATATCAAGCATTTCCCCAGGCTTGCTTTATGTAACCCTGAGGTTTTAAATAATACATCACTTTATTTAAAATCTATTTACATGGTAATTGCCACTGTATAATGTATGAAAGATCACTTCACTGAGTTTAAATCTGGTTTGCAATGTGTGCCTGACATATATTTTATTATTTTTTTAAAAGCCTCTTAAATTATCCTTTGTGTATTTCTCAAATTCAAGTAGCTATTTTTAGAAAAATAATCATGAACTGTGGTTGTTCCTAACCTGTTTTGTGATCTTTTGCTTTCTAGATTCTGTTGCCTTTCGGAAATGCCATTTGCTTCTTTAAAAAAGTAGACAGCAACAGAAGATTTAAATATCACCTAAGAAAATGTTATTTTTTTAAAATCCTATTTTGAATTTCTTACATGATAAAGCAGACTTTAAAAAAATCTTGCTTTGAACATTTTATTATATATGAAGAAAATACTCTCCTTAAAACATTAAATATCATTAATTATGTCCTCTGTCTGAAGTCTGGGCAACTACAGAAATAGCAATTATTAATGGTTGCTCAAGGACTAAATGTTTTTATTAATTTCCCCAAGTGACTTTCTTTTTCTTTTTTTTTTTTAAAGATTTATTTTATTTTATTTTATTTTTTTTCTTGTTTCAGAACCTTTATTTGTTTATTCACTCATTTTTATGGCCGGCTCAGCCCACCCTGAGGGCAGGACTGGCGCAGCATGTGGTGCCGGGGATCGAACCACGGTCCCTGAAGCCGCCCAAGCTTTCCCGAGCAAGCGCTTTAGACCACTGAGCCATCCCGCCGGGCCCCCGTGACTTTCTTTTTCTAATCCTATCTTCTAGTCTTGGTTCAGTGCTCCTTAGCATAGGTACTATTTTCTTGAATCTATTGCTATTACTAAGTCTAACTATCAGATGTCACCATGTTCAAGAGATCAGGCACAGTAAGAACTAAATTAATATATGTCCAGTATTTTCACCATAGTGACTGAGAGAAAGACAGTGTCTTACTTTAAAAAATTAAGAGTAGAATTCAGAAATGCATTTGTTTAGGAAAGGATATAATGGTACATTCAACTCAGCTTGTGACATCATTAGGTTTCTGTGATAGTTTCCAAATTGCTTCATTTCATCCCAAAAGATGCAAGTCATAGACTCATCCAGGTCTTCCACTTAACTAATATCTACATGAAGATACTTTCCAAATTTGTATCTTTTCCAAGAATGCTCTGTGAAGTTCAACTTTATACGGCCAATGGTGTTCACAGGCTTTTTACTATGATAACTACAAGCCTTCAACGTGAAATTCATGACATGGTAAGAATGATACAAATACATAAAATATAATCTTAATGGAAAATTTAAGTTACAGAAAAATAAAAGGTTGATTCCATTGAAACTGCATATTCATTTTCTGGTGATGGTAGAGTTACAGGAATTAAACAAAAATGACATTTATTTTATTTCATGAATGCAACTGGCAGAAAATAAATTTATGAGCAAATGGCAGGCCAATATAACTAAAACTGACACCTTTGTTTCTCTGTCTCTGTGTCCTCTGTGTTCCTCTCTATCTCTCTCTGTCTCTCTGTCTCTGTCTTTGTCTCTCTCTTCTCTCAGCTTTCATCATTACAGTCAAATCACTACAGCAGCCAGTGAACATTGTGGCTCCATGTTCATATTAACTGATGTTATGGTTTGCATCTAGTTGTCTCCCCAAGGCTTCATGCAGTCATTGGGCAGGGGCTTCTACAATTTGAGATTAACTCATCATCCACTAATATTATGGGTGATCCACGGGGATTATAAACTTTAGTAATGCTGGGATTATGCGTGTGAGTGTTACACCCAGCCTAAAGCAGAGAGCCTGAGTGTAGTATAATTAAGACAGAGACAGTCTCTCTATGTTACCCTTGTTGCTGTTCTGCCAGCATGGACTGCTACACTCTGTCATGTTCCAGTCTGTTTGGAGCCAGCTGCATATGGACTGAAACCTCCAGTAACTGAGCTAAATAAACCTTTCCCTCCCTAATTTTGGGTGTTGGGTTATGTTTTTTTTTTTTTTCCCAGCAATGAGACAAGAGTAGCTTAGACAACTGACAGGAAGAGAGATAAACTTTCTATGGATCTATCTTAATAGTAAGAAAATTTCTTTCCAGAAATACCTCAAGTTTTTTTCTCCTTGCCTACAATTTGCATTAGCTTAAACCTACTTACATCTAAATCTTGGGGGCCATTGAACACTCCTTTGTAGCTCAATGCTCACTGAGTAAATGAGTAAATAATTTAAACTCCATTCCCACAGGTCAGTTTGTATTGGTGTAATCCAACTGAGTAACTGATTATTCTCTGCCTGTGAGTTGATTCTGAAATCTAGCCTTAAGATAATGAGGATGTGACATTATCATAGACTGGAGACATAGCTCATTATTGCAAGTGAAAGAGCTTATGTTTTGGCACTTTTCTAGGAAGTGAACAGCTACGAAGCAACTGGAAAAGATAATATCCAACTGGAAATCTTGAGGCATAATAATGTGACCCATCAGCAAGATCGCTAGTAGGTAGCATTGACATCATCATGAGTGCACCGTGAAGAGGTTTATTCTGAAGTTATGTCAGAGTCATGTATTGATACAGATATTTCTGGGGCCTGAAAATTAAATGATTTAGCTTATGTCCAATCAATAAGATAATTGCAAACTGTGTATACCAAATTAAAGTCTTTAGAAGGAGCCCATGAAAGTGAATACCTCTGAAGCATGAGTTTTAAACTTCTAGGAGAATACATCTCTGATGTCAACATTCCTGAAATTCTTATCTTCCACATTGCCAACTCTGAACTTCTAGCCAAGTAAGTATATAAATTCCTTAAATTTGAAATAGCCCAAACATGAAGTTAGTGTTTAGGCATGACTCTTGCTACCGTTGTTTCTCTTTGGGAGAACATAATTTTAAAGAATTAAGTCAAGCACGGTAAGACAAGTACTAGATGATCTCACTCATACAGAATCGAAAGTGTAGACTTTATAGTTATTGAGAGTAGAGTCATGGTTACCAGAGACTGCGAAGACTTGTTGGAAAAGAATGAGTCAAAGTGAAACAGTTGGATATAAATTACAGGTAGGATCAAGCAATTCTGCTGTGTTATTGCACAGAGGGGTAACTGAAGGCAACAATAATATGCTGTATGTTTCAAAGAGTTACCAGAAATTATTTTGAAAGTTTTCACTATGAAACACTGATAAATATTTGAGAGATATGTTTCACATTCTTTAAATACTATACATCATATACATCTATTGAAGTATTAAATGATATTATATTAATAAGTACAATTTTGTATGTTAAACCATTAGTTAAAATAAAATTATTTTTTCACCTGTATGAGAAACAACCAGGTTATTTCAGATTATGATAATTGTGGCAACATTTTCCAATGGTGACTAAAATAACATTTCTATTCCCACATCACATCTCTTCTGCCATGAAACGTAGGTATCTCCTGTTGAAATATAGAGTCTATTTCCACATCCTAATGAATGTAGTATTTTACTAGATTGTCCTCACATAGTGACATTTGGCCTGTTCTCTGTCTTTTAATTGGCTTGTAAGCTTTCACTTTTGTTTCTTTTTCTAAAAGAACAAATATTTACAATACAGACTTCTCTGTGCCCACCATATGGAGAGAAACCCAAGACACATGGAAAGAATGACAGAGAGAGGACAAGGAGCAACCAAGTGGTGCCAAATCAAATGAACAATATATTTCAGGAGTAGGTCCTCCAGCTTCAGCCAACTGGTGCCTTCTGGATCTGAGTTACACCTGGTCAAATTCTTACTATACTCCCGATGCTTAATATCATGAGCAAAGTAAATGGTCATTCAAATCCAAGAAGTATTATAGTAGTTTGATAGGCAGCAAATGAGAGCCCAAACATACAGAAATGTGAAGTTTATAAATATGATGGATGACCAATTTTATTTAAAGTAGAGTACATTGACAGGATTCTTAAAACTCATATGTGGAAGTTGTTAGATAGCACTGGACAAAGAGAAATGTATTTGGAAGGTTTGTAGTTCCAACCTGTATGTTAATTGTTGCTCTGCTTCTACCTGTCATCCTCTGTTGAAAGAGTTAGTCTGTGCCTCATCTGCAATGGCTCTTGTAGCTAAAGATGTTTAAGTGTCACTTTTATATCATGTCTTTCTTGGGAGGCTTTTATATAACCATAATATTAGTACAGTCACACCTTGGTACTGGAATGTTTCTAACTCTTTAAATTTAGTACGTGAATCATTTTAACAGGAAAATTTTGTACAAGTACTCTTTGTAAAATCACTAATGAACTTTCACAACATCTTTATATTTTAAATATAATTCCAGGGAATGTCCTGGATGTTTCTATGTTGTCTCCAAAGAGATAATATAATAGATTTTTGTAAGTTTAGAAATCATAGTTGTTAATGTCACATAGATGGCGCGAATGAAGGTTTAAAAGATTGTATTCTTTGTATTTTATTCTGTGTTCACTAATCTACAGGTCTGCTCTCTTATTTTGTTCATTTGGCTGAATATACAACAGTGAAAAGATGAAATTGACTTTCAAATGATAATTCTTTCTCCATAATTATGAGTGTTACTTGAAAACTTTCAAATAATTTTATACAGGAGCCAACTTTGACTCTGTTATAAGTTTTAGATATAATTTAGTAAATATTTTATGCCAAAATTATGAATAAAGATATGGAGTATACAAGGAGGTTTACTACTATGCCCAAAAACCTGAAATTAATATATACTTAGACTATTATTCAAAAGGCTAGGGATTTTGTCTGACTCACAACTCAAGAAATATATTCGTACTGCTGAAAATAGTACTTAACATATAGTAAATATTGATAAATATTTTGCACGTGGAGTTCACTTAATTCAGCAGTGATATTAATATGAAACATAACATACTATAAAATACAAAATAAATAATGAATGATTTGAAACAATAATATCTGGATATAGTCAATGCATTGTCATGGACTTATTCTATAATTTAGGATAAATGATTTATTTTTTATGCTTCTGTCCCTCATTAACTCAATAATGGTGTATCTTCACACATGGAAAACAATGATACCATTAAACAATGCCATTAAATAAAAGCTAAATTTCTATTCCTTAATTAATGTTATTTACATGACATCCAAAAGCTTTTCATATGTAGTACATTAAAATTAAAAAGAAAAGTTCATGCTGACACGTACTAGAATGGTACACACTACTGTCTTAATAGTAATAAAAATGACTTAACAAATAATAAAGTGGAATTATGAGATGCATTAGAGTTAAGGATATGAAAATCTTTCTTTGAGACAGCATGATGATAATGTGGACTCTTTCTGTATCTATAATTTAACTTCAACATTGGCGATATTAAATCTGAACAACAGCAAATAATACTTTTTAAAGGTTGTGTCAATAATATTCATGAATTAAAATGAAATATGTTGTTGAAGACATTCAGTTCCTTCTTCACAAATTTCCATTTCTTCTCTCTCTCTCTCTCTCTCTCTCTCTCTCTCTCTCTCTCTCTCTCTCTCTCTCTCTCTCCTTTCTTTCTGAGAGAGGCTGACCTTGAACTCACTATGTAGGCCAGGCTGGACTAGAACTCACAGCATTTCTTCTGGCCTAGTATCCCGGTCTGGAATGTTCTTTTTTTGGAGCTGTTACTCTTAGTTCTGAATTAGTTCCTTAATTTTTTTTCTCAGCTGATATTTAGCACTCAGTGGATAGAAAGGAGGTGTGATGGAATCATCTATGAGAATGCTGAACATATAGCGTTTCATAGATGAATAATATGAAGCAGAAAGAAGCCAAATGACTTACTTGCCTATAATAAAACAATGACTCAGGTTTAGAGCAGGAGAAGAACATGAGCTCTGGATGTAAGCATGCTCAATTTTACTCTGAGAAGTTATTCTTTATACTGTATATCGTGTATATATTGGCACTTCGGAGAATTTATTTTTTTTCCTCTTCTGCATGTATTTTGCTGCCTAATTATAGTGGAAAACTTCATCTTTAAGATGGTACCAGTATTGGGCCAGCCAAATAGTTTAGCAGATTAAAGTACCTACAAGCAGGCACAGGGGCCAGGGGTTCAATTCTTGGGCCTGCAATGTTGGCCCTGACTGCGGGGGTGCACTGAGAAGGCAGTTGAGACTGGGCATGGTGGTGTGCGCCTGTAATCCCAGATCTTGGGAGGCTATAAACTGGTGGATTAATACGAGTCCAATCTAGTAGTGAGACTCTGAACACCCTGTAGACCTGTCCTTTAAAAATACAGAAAAAAAGACAGTACCAATATTAACATATCTTAAATCTGTTAATTTCCTAAATTTTCACATCACATAAAGAGATTTTTAGTATGTTCATCTATTATAAACAATTTTCTTTGTTAGTCTTATGATCATATATATATGGAAACGTAAAGACAGGCTATAAATGCATACATTTCTCCCTCATATTACAACTATAGTTCTATTTGTATTACTAGAACTAGTGATACTGTATTTCACTTTCATTTACCTTAACACAAAATGATAATTTCAGGTTTGGAGTTCACAAATGGTGTTTAATGGTTACATGCCTGGTACTTTCAAAATTTAAAATCTTTTGTTTGTGAAATATAGATGTAATCATGATTCATCAGAAATGATATCATTATATCACAGAAACTCCAAACAGAAAACAAAATCTTTACATTTATTGCTATGTTAGCACACTGTGTTCTAAAATCTGTTTAAAAATTATCCAAGCTTTTTTTTTGTTGTTGTCTTTTTTGAGACAGGGTCTCACTGTGCAGTTCAAGCTGGCCTTGAGCTCACTTTTGTAGCCCCGGCTGGTCTGGAACTCACACCAATTCTCCTGCCTCAGCCTCCCGAGTGCTGGGATTATAGGCGTGCGCCACCACGCCCGGCTATCCAAGCTTTTTTATACATGAAAGACAAATAAATAATTTGGATCAAAAGCCTATAAAAGTCTAACTGTAAGGAATGACAAAAATGTACTTTCATACCTATTTTATAGTATTTATATAATGATCAAATGAAGTAAATTTTAAAATCATTCAATACAGAGCAGGGACATATAATAAACTCTGATGAAGTGATATTAGGTTCTTTTCTTGGTTTCTGTTCTTGTTCAGAAAGATTACAAAATGTATTTTTTCTGATTAAATGTTAATACATGTTCACTCCACAAAATAAACTTAGAAAAATCGTGAAAGTCAGCTTCAGTGTTAGTACTAAAACCATGCTTGGAATACCTGTCACTGTGGTCATTTAAGTTAATGCTGCTTCCAGTGTCATACCAATTAGTGCTATGCTCTCTTTAAGGTATTTTTAAAATGCAATAACAACACCAGACAAAAAGAAAAAATAATGCATGTACTCATGCCAACTTAAGATCAAACATAATAATTTGTAACATTTTTAAAATATTTTATACATATATAAATATTATTTCAGATTCCTACAATATAAATACAATTTCTCAGTTATAATTTATATAAAGGAAAATTTAAATGGCCATGGGTTATATATATATATATATATATATATATATATATATATATATATATATATATATATACACACACACACACACACATATAATTTAGTATTTTAGGGAAGGGTCTACAGAGTGTTCAAGGTCTCACTCCTAAATTGGACTCATAGTGATCCACCTGTTCACAGCCTCCCAAGAGCTGGGATTATGGGTGAGAGCCATCATACCCAGGGTAAGAGTTCCATTAATATTAAACTTCATAACAAAAATGGTAAGAAAAAGAGACAAAATATTTCAAGAATTTTACTATACTAGAAATTTTACTATTCATTCATGAAAGTGTAAACAACTAAGGAGTGTTTAAAAATCTTAGGAATAAAATGCTTTATTACACTTAGTACTCAGAAAGACTATTTCAAAGCACTTACTAGAATCTTAGTTTAGAAAGAAATGATCAGTATAATTTAAGTGAGTGACTCAGTATGGCTTATGGTATATATTGTGTACAAATACTGATTTTTTAAAAATTTATGTATTTAGTATGGGGTTTACCGGGTCTGACTGCAGAGATTGAACTCATAGTGATTCCCCTGTTTTCAGCCTCTCAAGCGGTGGGATTCCAGGTATATGCTACCAAGCCCAGTCTGAATCACAGCCTCAGCATGCTCCTGTGGACAGGGTCAGCATAGCACTACAGGGATTGAACCTCACTTTCTGCATTTGCCTAAGCAGGTGCTTTAGTCCTCTGAGCTATCTGGCTGGGGCCTTACAAATACTGATTTGAAAACTATATTCATCAAACAATTGAGAGAAAACCTAACACAACACAACGTAGTCAAAATTCTGAAAGTCCAAAATAAAAGCAGAATCTTGAAAATGTTAAGTCAACAAATCGCATAATTGTTAACCCATTAAAATTACAGACTTATCACTAGAACGTTTACAGAACAGCACAGCATGGAGCAGAGTATTTCAGCTCTGAAAATAAAAATATTTCCAGCCCAGGCTGATACATTATAAAATGGAAATTTAGTATTCAACCGATAACTTTAAAAAACAATAGAAATTAGCAGCAGTATCATACTCGCTATCCTGTTTATATACATACATGATTTTCCCTTCCTTTATTCTTTCTTTTTCTGAATCTTACAGTAGCAATTCATGAAAATACTATGAAAAACATACTAAACACGGAAAAGATGAAAGATTTATTTCACTGCAGTTAGGGATAAGACAAAGATGTGTGCTTCTACATTGTTCTCAAAATATTAGCAAGGACAATAAAGCAAAAAAAAAGAGAAATCAAATGGATACATATAAGAAAAATAAGCATATTACCATTTGTTGCATATCATATAATCCTCTACATAGAAAATTCCAGTAAATCTGTCAAAAAGATAGAATTAGTACATTAACTCTGTGATCTAACATGATACAATATCAAAACACAAAATCAATAATATTCATTTACATTAATAGAAAACCAGTTAGGCAGAAATATCATTCATAATAATGCGAATAATATTAAACACATGGAAATTAACTTAAGGATATGAAAGAACTCTACAATGAACAATATAATACTATGTGAAAGAGAAATTTAAAAATACATCAGAAATTGTAACGTTGTCACCTCTTGATAGACAGAGAAAAGCAGTGTTGTCAAAATGATTCTACTTGCAAAAATGACATATATAATAATGCCATCCCAGTCAAAAGTGAATGTCATTCTTTACAGAAGTGGGGAAAATAATCCTAAAGCTCATATAAAACGAAAAGAGACCCAGATTCACAAAAACAATCCTGAGTAACAAGACCAAAGCAGAAGACATCACAGTCCTGGACATTAAGGTATATCACAAAGCTAAAGTGGTAAAAACAGCATGGCACTAGTACAAAAAATAGACATGAAGATCAATGGAACAAGAAACAAGATGCAAAAAGGAACTGGCTAATATACAAGTATTAGTATATTATATTATCAAAGGGTCCACAAATATATGGGAAAAATGATAATCTCTTTTGCAATTGGTGTTGGAATTACTGGCTATTCACATGCCAAAGACTAAATCTAGATTTGTATTTCTCATAATGCACTAAAATAAAACAAAAATGGAAAAAAAAATTAAATGTTAAAATAGAAGCACTTAACATAGGAGAAGTAATGGGCATGCATAAGAATGACTTTCTGAACAGAAATTCAGTTCCAAAGTAAATAGTACTGAAAATGAAAAAAAAATGGCATATCAAATTAAAAATACTTCTGTCCAGAAAATAAACAACTTACAGAATAAAAGGAAATCTCATCGAATAAAGATACCTTTAGCGGCTATTCCTCCATCAGAGGACTAATGTCTAGATTACACACAAAAAACCTAAAATACTTATACATCACAAATAAATGATCCTATCAATAATGGTCAAAATAAGTGAATATGCACTTTATAGAAGAAAATTGAAGCCGGGCGTGGTGGCGCACGCCTGTAATCCCAGCACTTGGGAGGCTGAGGCAGGAGGATCGATGAGAGTTCGAGACCAGCCTGGTCTACAAAACTGAGCTCAAGGCCAGCCTGAACTGTACAGCGAGACCCTGTCTCAAAAAAAAAAAAAAAAAAAAAAAAAAAAAAAAAAAAAAAAGAAGAAGAAGAAAATTTGCAGGGCTGCAAAGATAGCTCAGCAGACTACATACCTGCTTAGGCAAGTTCAGGGACCAGGGTTCGATCCTCACTCCTGAATGCTATGCCTGCCACACCCCTGGGATGCGCTGAGATGGTGAGCCAGTCCAGGCATGGTGGCATATGCCTATAATCCCATTGCATGGGAGGCTGAAAACAGGAGGATCACTATGAGTCTGAGCTACATAGTGAATCCCTGTACCAAATACATAAAGAAAGAAAGAAAGAAAGAAAGAAAGAAAGAAAGAAAGAAAGAAAGAAAATATACAAATGGCAATAAGTACATGAATAAATGTTCATTCATTGCTTGCCATGAGAGATATTAAAAACAGCACTAAGATTCCATTTTATTTCAGAAAGTATGAGCATTCCAAAAAAAATCGAACAAAAAGTAGTTTGTGGGGAAAAACAATCCCTTTATATTGTTTGTGGAAATGTAAACTAATACAATCACTGTGGACACCACAATGATGATTCTTCAAATAACCAAAAGTAGAAATTCAAGTAGAGCCATCTATTGCCCTTCTAGGTGTTTTCTGAGTGATTTAAAGACATGATATTATTTTCTTCTCTTGACATCTTTGACCAGAATAGTACCACCATCCAGGGCAACAATTTTCAGTGCAGTCCATAACCCATGGAGGATTTTAAACATAATGGTCACATCTCTACAATGTCCAAGTTGTTTTCACAGTAATGCTATTTCTTTGCCCTTTTCACGTTGCTTATTTCATAATTATACATTTTACTTTATATGTGTAATTAAAATGGCAGTATTTTTTATTAGTACATGTTAGCACTATGTTATAATCACATTCACTGTAGGGCACTGATATAGTACATAGAACATTTCAGCTTCCTTCTTCCCCTCCCAACATCTCCCCATCTCCTTTCATTTCTCCAGGATCAGGTCCAACTAGACACTGTAGATATATATTAAGTTTGTTTGTTCAATGATTTTGTTCAACTGTGATATTTCTTGATTTTTTTGTCCAGTTGATCAATCCATTTGGAACAGCAGGATATTGAAGTCCTCCATTATTAATGTATTGGGGTTAATTTGATTTTTCATGTCCATTAATATTAAATTTATGAAGTTAACTGCTGACATTTAATGTATGTGCATTTGCGACTTTCAACATTTCCTGTTGGATTATTCCTTTAACTAATATGTAGCGGACCTGATGCTGGAAAAGAAAGCTGAGGGAGGAGAAGTGAAATGCTATTGGGAACCTCTGATATTGAGAATCTTTTATGATTTCTTGACAAAATTAAGCATATATGTCTTAGTTACTTTTTACTCATTGCTGGGACAAATAGCTGACACTCAGAATGAAGGAAGGAAAGGTTTATTAGCTCAGTTACTGGAGGTTTCAGTCTGTATTCGGCTGGCCCAAGGCTGAGTGGAACAGGGTAGAGAACATCCAGTTCATGGCAGCAGAGCAGCAACAAAGTGGTGATAGAGGCAGCCAAGCAAACAGGGCAGCAGAGCAACAGTGCGAGTTGTGTCTCTCTGTCTCTTTTTTAAAATTACATCAGGCTCTCTGCCTTAGCCTGTCTGCCTCAGGCCACACTCATAGTGTCAGCAGCACTCAGACCATAATCACAACAATACTAAAATATATAATCCCGATGGATCATCATTCAAGTCTCAAACTCTAGAACTCCCCGCCCCCTGATTGCATGAGGCTTTGAGGGGGACAAGTAGACATAAACCATAACAATGTATTAATATACTTTGAAAATATAGTGTAATTATTTGATGAACAAAATATATATAAACTTTAAGCTATAAAATACAGAATTTGACACGACTGATAAAATATAAATAATTACATATTATTAACATGTTTTTAAACTAATATTTTATATATATATATATATATATATATATATATATATATATATATTTTTTTTTTTTTTTTTTTTTGAGGACCAGGATTCATACTCATGACCTTGCACTTGCCAGGCAAGCCCTTATGCCACAGATCTATCTCCCCTGTCCCTTTATAAAATAAAATATGATATAAGGTGCAAAAGTAAAACCAAATATAAGGACATATTATTACAAAAAATAAAACTACAGTATATTCCAAGATAGGGCTACAGGCACTAAGATTGGATTAAAAATGAAAACCAATGAACATGTAAGACAAAATATAGCTATTAATTCAATTAAAACAGAACGAAAAGATATGGGAGATTAATATGAAGATAGTCATATTGTGAAGGTGATTTTTTTTGTCTTTTTGAGACAGGGTCTCGCTATGCAGTTGAGCCTGGCCTTGAGGTCACTTTTCTAGCCCAGGCTGGTCGCAAACTCACACCAATCCTCCTGCCTCAGCCTCCCAAGTGCTGGGATTACAGGCGTGTTCCACCACACCTGGCTTGTGAAGGTGATTTTGATATTATGAAAATATATTTCAAATTAAATCACAATATATGATACTATAAATTTGTAACTAGTATTCACCCGACAACATGGCACTGAAGAGCTCCAATGATGTAAAGTAACATCAACAATAGCCATTCTGCAGCCCATAGATCAAAGAATAATTTTCACATTCTTCATATGTAAGAAATCAATTTTAGAAGACTACAGAACTCTGATAATGATTTATGCAATACATAAAAAATTTTAAGCCTTCTGAAAAGTACTCACCTAGTTAGCATAAAAACACACCTCAAGAAGGAATAATAATCTTGAATGTCTTCAAATGAACAATTACTTCATAGTACATACAGCTATAATAAATAGAACTAAGAATTGCAGAAATCAAACTTGTAATTATAAATTTCATCACTTTTTTCTACTATAGGCTGACAGATTAATCAGCTAAAAATGCTATTTGAATAGATTATTAAGCATATATACATCTATATCTAGATATGTAATTTCACCTTCAATGAACACTAAACGTATGTTCCTTTCAGATACAAAGGAAATTTTTTCAATAACTCTTAAATTTCACTTTGGTTTAGGGTTTTAAGTAAACTGTTGTCAATCTCTAAGAATTGATGTAATTATAGACCATATTCTACAACTTTATTATAATAACATAAAAATTGTATAACAATGCTATGGCTTGACATGGTGTATATACTTGTTTTAGAAAATCTACTATGCCTGCAACTCATTTTATTTTACATCACATTATTTTGCTTTACTGACGTTGTATTTTTCATGAATAAAAGGTTTGTGACAACCTCAGAATGAACAATCTATCAACATCAATTCCCCTTTCATATGCTCATTTCATGTCTCTGGACCAACCTTAGTAATTCTCATAACATTCTGAAGTTATTAATCTCTATCTATCTATCTATCTATCTATCTATCTATCTATCTATGCAAACTTCGATATTATTATTCGATATTATTATTGCAATTATTTGGGATTTTCACAAACTATGGTCATATGTCATAAAGAATGATTAAAATTTTAATATACTACCTGCTAGCCATTTCCTATTTCCTCTCTCCCCTGCCCCTCACCTCTCTTTGTCTCTCTCCCTCTCTGTGTCTGTCAGTCTGTCTGTCTCTCTCTCTCTGTCTCTCTCTCTCTCCCTCCCCCCCACCAATCAGGACGCATTATTTCATGAAGTCAGGCCAGCCAATAACCCTAAATTGACCTGCAAGTTAAAGGATGTGGCATACCTCTTTCAATTTAAAGTTGGAATACTAAAGCTCTATGAGGAAGACAGGTAAAAAGATAATAGAAGCTAAAAGCCAGGCTTTTTGGGTGGTAGCCCGCAGCCACAGGCTGGAGCTTCAGCTCAGACATGCCCACCATCCCGACCCAGAAATCCAGCTTGGACCATGCCTGCCATCCTGACCAGGCCGCGGTGGCCTCAGCCCACAACCACCCCCTGAACCATCAATAGCCCAAGTTCCAATTCTACTCACCTTCCCCACTGGGCCTCATGACAGCCAGGTAACAACTCTTTCAGCCAGCATTAATTCCCCAAAGCGACAAGTGCCCAAATGCCAACAAAACCTACCATTCCCACATGGTCATCCAAAGTCCCCAAAAGACTGTCCCGACCCACAGGGCCTTATGGTAGCCAGCCAGCTGAGTGCTGACTCACAGCCAGGCACGTCTGGAGGGTAACAAGCTTGGTGGATCCAGACTCTAATTTCTGTAGGTGCTAACTGCACAACTTTACCAAAGTTCAGAAATCATAGTTATAAAAATTGATAAAGGCAAGGAGCAAGACCCAATCTCAGGTCCTGAGTCCACCAAAAACCAATACAGGAGATACTACCATGGAAGAAAACGGGAATCATGCAGATGAAATCTCTGAATCAATAGCATCAGAGGTAGACAGACAAGTGTAGAAATGTATAGAGCAACCCAGATCAGAGATAACATCTGAAGTAAAAAAAAAAAACAAAAAAAAACAAAAAAAGAAATCTATAAATTAGTAGACTCTGGAGTGGAAAAACAATTGCACAAACATACACTGGAAACCAGAGCAGAAATAACCTTTGAAGTTAAAACAGACATCTCTAAGTTAATAACATCTAGTGTAGGTTAACACCTACAGAAATATAGAGAATAGAACAGAGCAGAAATGGTCTCTGAACTAGAGAAAGAATAACTATACTGAGAAACTTCAGTACTCTAAAGAAGACATTGGTACAAAATTAGAGGAGAATAGAAAAATGATGGATTCCCTTATTGAGCAATATAAGAAAGAAATAGATGGCATGAAATGATTTGAAAGAGGTATACAAGAAAATAAAATCTCAATCACAAGCTGGAAAAACGATATGAATGAAAGTGAAGACAGAGTCTCAGATCTTGAAGACTCAGTCGCAGCTAGTGAAAAGGTAAGAAAGGATGTGTTAAAAACAATCAAGGCAGGAAATAATAATTCAACATCTGCAAGATGATGCAAAAATGAACAATGTGAGAATAGTAGCAATCAACAGAAAGGAGTACACACAAATGATATAAAAAGAATATGGGCAGAAGTAATAGAAAACTTCCGAAATTTGAGAAAACAATCAGACATTCAGGTAACTGAAGCACATAGAACTCAAAATAACATTAACCCAATGAAAAAATACACTCATATATATAACAGGCAAGATCCCAGAAATCCAGCAGAAGAATAATACACTAAAAGCTGCTAGAGAAAAGAAACAGATCACATTTAAAGGAAAACCCACCAGAATAATGGCAGATTTCTCTTCACAAACAATGAAGTCAAGAAGAGCTTGGAGAAGAGTTCTTCAAGTCCTCCATGAAAAGAAATTTCAGCCCAGACTGCTATACCCAGCAAAACTCTCCTTCAGGTATGAGGGAGAATTGAAATACTTCCATGATAAGGAACAACAAAAGAATTTCCTGACGTCAAATGCAACCCTACAGGTATACTAAAAGAATTTTAGAGAGAGGCCAAAACGACTGGACTTCAACAAATGAGAACAGAAAGAACTCACCGAATAGGGCAACCAATTAAACATAGGAGAAAAAGAGGTAGACAGAAGTAAGTAAAACTCATGTCCATCATAAGTCAATACATTTCAATTATAAGCATCAATATAAGTGGACTCAGTTCTCCAATTTAAAGAAATAGACTGGCAGAGTGGATAAGGGAGCAAAACCCAACCATATGCTGTATAAAAGAAACACACTTAACTCATAAAGAAACTCATAGGCTAAAAGGTAAAGGACAGAAAACACTCCTATATGATCCAGCACTTGTGAAAAAAGCAGGGGTAACAGCCTTATTTGCATACACTCTAAACTTCAAACCAAGATTCCTGAAATGAAACAAAAAAGGCCACTGCTGGTCAGGTGAAAAATTCAAGATGAACGGGTAACATTCACAAATATGTATGCACCCAACACAGGAGTAAAAAGTTATATAAGACAAACCTTAATGGACATGAAAAATGTCACATACAATACCACAAACTTAACAGGAGACCTTAAAACCCCTTTGTCCCAAAAAGATAGGTAGATCAGACAAAAATTATTAAAGTAGCAGATCTGAACTGGAACCTGGAACAACTGGACTTAGTGGACATACAAAGTGGCCAACCAACCAGTGCAAAATATATATTTTTCTCAGATGCATGTGGGACATTTTCTACAATACGCCACATATTAATCCATAGGTCATGCTTGGGTATATGCAAGAAAACAGAAATTATCCCATGCATACTATCTGACCACAGTGCAGTGAAATTGGAAATAAATGACAAAAGAAACAACAAGAACTTCAGAAATACATGGAAATTAAACAACACCCTTCCCAGACACCAGTGGGTTACAGATGAAATTAAATAAGAAATTAAACAATAACTAAAATTTAATGAAAATTCAAACATAAGTTACTGGAATTTATGGGATGGAATTAGTGCAGTTCTTAGAGGGAAATTTATAATCCTGAACTCACTTATTAAGAAGGCAGAATGGAAGCCGGGCATGGTGGTGCACGCCTGTAATCCCAACACTTTGGACGCTGAGGCAGGAGGATTGGTGAGAGTTCA
>PVJA010022075.1:17868-34848 GCA_004027025.1 Myocastor coypus
AAAAAAAAAAAAAAAAAAAAAAAAAAAAAAAAAAAAAAAAAAAAAAAAAAAAAAAAAAAAAAAAAAAAAAAAAAAAAAAAAAAAAAAAAAAAAAAAAAAAAAAAAAAAAAAAAAAAAAAAAAAAAAAAAAAAAAAAAAAAAAAAAAAAAAAAAAAAAAAAAAAAAAAAAAGACAGAATGGAAACAATAAATACTCTAATTGTAACACATAAACCGACTAGAAATAGAAGAATGAATGAAATCAGAAGCCCAAAGATGGGAGCAAATTATAAATATCAGACCAGAAATTAATTCAATTTAGACAAAGAAAGCAATACAAAGAAATAATGAATCAAAAAGCTAGTTCTTTGAAAGATTAAATAAAATTGATAAGACCTTAACTAACCTCATCAGAAAGAGGAAAGAAAGGACTCCAATTCAAGCAATAAGGAATGAAAAGGTCAAAATAACAAGAGACTCAGCAGAGATTGAAAGGATCATAAATAGCTACTTTAAGAATCTTTACTCTTACAGAATTGAAGCCACAGAAGAAATGGACAGATTCCTATAGAAGTATAAATTACCAAAACTGAATCAAGAAGATATAAGAATTCTCAACAACCCAATAACAGCCAATGAAATACAAAATGTAATAAAAAGCCAACCCAAAAACAAAAGTCCAGGGCCTGATAGATTCAACATTGAATTCTATAAAAATTTATAGAAGACATAAGCCCAATACTCCTCAAACTCTTCAATAAAATTTAAAAGGAATCAATCCTCCCAAAATCATTCCTGAAAGTAAGTATTACACTGATAACAAAACTAGAAAGAGATGCAACTAAATAAAGGAACTACAGGTCAATTTCGCTCATGAACATAGAAGCAAAAATTCTCCATAAAATCTTTGCCACTAGAGTATAACAAATCATCAAGAAGATTATACACCATGATCATGTAGCATTCATCCCAGGAATGCAAGGATGGTTCAATATATGAAAATCTATAATTGTAATACACTATATCAATAGTGCCAAAGTCAAAAATCACATGATTGTCTCAATTGATGCAGAAAAGGCTTTTGACAACGTCCAATACTCATTCATGTTCAAAGTCCTTCAGAGACTTTGAATAGAGGGTCTCTATCTCAAGCTAATAAAAGCCATCAATGATAATCCAATAGCTAACATAATTCTTAATGGTTGAAAAAGATGTGTTATTTTTATGCAATGGAATATTACTCAGCTATAAAGAATGATAAACCGGAAGACTTCATATATAGATGGATGTATTTTGATGGATGTATCTTGTATACTCATAAGTGAAATAAGTCAGACCTATATGTGTGAATATAATATAGTATCCCTAGTGTAAGAAATCAAAAGAAGAAATAAAAATGGAGAGTCATAACAAAGCTTAATGGGAACGCAAGACTTAAGGGTTAAACAGCAAAGTGACTGGAAGCAGAAAAGACAGAAAACATAGCAGGAGCAAAACTGTGCACTTATATGCACAGAATGAATTACACAAGGGTTGTAAGAAACCTCAGAAGTTTTTGGACACTGATGATAGGAATATGTAACAATAAAACTATGCTTGAAATGCCTGTCATTCTGGCCTTTTAGATCTGTGCTATTTCCAATGTAACTTCAGTTACTATTGTACTCTCTCTCAAGTAACTTGTTGGTTTACAATAAAACAAAAACTGGTGTTAAATGAGAGTAAGAGAATAGGGAAAAATGGAAAGGGTGTAAAAGCTAAAATTTGATACATGCTTTGTTACAAATGTGTTCCAAATGTGTAACTGCTTTTATCACATTGTAGAGGGATTTATTAGAATATCAATGATTGACAGAAAATAACAATTCCAAGTAAAATCTAAGATGTTTGATATTCAGAAAGACAATGATATTAAGCTCAAGCACTAGGTTTTAGAGTAATAGTACCAGCAAGCTTTTCTTCTGGAGGGTAAGAATATAAGTTTATAGACCAAAAATTAGAGAAAAAGTAGGGCTATGAGGATAGCCAACATTTTGGCCCTAGCCCTTCAAGGTCAGTGAGGACTGAGGACAGAACAGAACCTGTGATGTAACATCCTCTAACTCAGTGGTTTCCCCAATTTTCTGTTGAAGGAGATTAAGGGACCACAGAGGAAAGGGATTGAAGGTATGTAGTATGCCTAAAGAGTCACCTAGAAAGGAAACATTCTCTCGGGCTTTCACTGAGAGCATACTGGTCAAGCAATGGCCATGACTCATCCAGACGGTGACACCAACAACCATTCTAGAAAGCACTGTACATGGTTCCAAAGTAAATCCTGATGGGATTTGACTGACCTTGGGAAATACAAAAGCTACAAGTTTTATTATAAAATTCTTGCTATAACTTGCCCTTAACCACACAGCAGAAAAGTTTAGACATGACGCAGAAAATGTAAAGGTAGTTTACTATGCTGAGCTTTAAAAGGCTCTAACTAACAGCTTTAAACACTGCCGGTTTCGCCAGTAACCTACTGTCATCATGAAACTTTTCACTATGTATACAACCACTTTGTCTTAGATCAAAGAGAAGAAATCTATTGTACTAATAACCATTAGAAAATTTATCATGTGTACACCCTGTGCTCTGTCTAACTACAATGAGAACAATAATATGCATTGTATCAATTATTGAGAATGTATTACTAATGTGTTTTGAAATTATCATACTGTAATTTCTTATTTAAATAATAAAACTAAAGGCTTGCATAAGAAAAAAGTTTAGAATTTTGAACTTCCCCATATATGAGGAACATATTGCATATTTTATAACTTTTACAGACAATTTTTTATTTTATACTGTACCAAAACTCAGCAAATAATATTCATTTAGTGGAAAAAAAACAAAAGCCAGGTTTTTTGTATCAAACAATGAAACTGTTACTGGAATGGAAACGCCTTTACTGGTGATATAGAGTAAGTTTTAGAAGCCTGAATGTGAGATTAAATCAGTGACAATATGCCCTTAAACCCATATTTAATCCAGACATTAATTCATTTCAATTCTGTGAAGGTTGAGAGAATGAGGAAATAGTGGAAGAAATATCTGAGACAGGCAAATATTCTCATGGAATGTAAAAAGCAATCATCTCCATAACTTAAAGTGCAAGTTGAACAGCAAATGTTGATGTAGAAGCTGCAGCACGTTATCCAGAATATCTACCTAAGAAAATTGATGAATTTGGCTAGATTACACAAAGATTTTTCAGTGTAGATAAAACAGCCATATATTGGAAAAGATTCCCTCCAGGACTTTATAGATAGAAAAAAATCAATGCCAGACTCCAAAGCTTCAGAGAATACTCTGACACACTCATTAACAACTGATATATCTGATGTCTGTAAGTGAAAGGCAATATTCTTTAACAATATTGAAAATCCTAACACTTAAGAATTACACCAAATCTACTCTGCCTGTGCTGTGCTTTATAGGTGGAAAATGAAAACCTGGATGACAGTACATCTGTTTACGACATGGGTTACTAAAGATTTTAAGTGACCTAGTGCTCAGCAAAAAAAATCATTTTAAAATGTTACTGTTCATTCACAAAGCACCTTGTCACTCAAGAGCTCTGAAGATATGAAGTAACGTCGATGTTGTTTTATATCTGCTAATACAACAGTCATTGTGTAGCCCATAGATCAAGAAATAATTTTCCCATTCTTCTTATGTAACAAATGCATCTTTTTTTGTCTTTTTGAGACAGGGTCTTGTTATGCAGTTCAGGCTCGCCTTGAGCTCACTTTTGTAGCCCAGGCTGGTCTCAAACTTGCACCGATCCTCCTGCCCCAGCCTCCCGAGTGCTGGGATTACAGGCGTAAGCCACCACGCCCGGCTACAAATGCATTTTATAAGGCTACAGAACTTTGGTATGATTTCTTTAGTAGATCTGGGTGAAGAAAATTGTAAGCGTTCTAAAAAGTTTTCACAATGCTAGATGTCATAAAAGATATCCATATTTCCTGAGAGGAGTGAAAAATAACAATATTGAAGAATTTAGAAAAAATTAATGGAAAAATCTCATTATTGATTTTTGGGGGATGAATACTAGAGATCAACAACCTGAAGATGTGTAATACTGAGCTGATATATGACAAACTATAAAAACAAAAATTAATTTGAATCATTGATTACCGAAATCAACTGCACTTGATTATAACATATTTTTGTTTTCACACACTGGTTTATTCTACACATTATTATTTCTTTCAGAACTTTAGCAATCATATTCTAGATTTTATACCATCTTTAAGAGATTTTGTTAGTGATCTAATAAACTTGAGCATTTTTCTCAAAATAAACATAGTTTTGAAATACAAAAGTAACCTATTCTCAGAAGCTTGAGTGTTGCTCATAAAATAAATATCCCAGTGTTACTTTCATTGGAATATTTTAAATCATATTATTAATCATTTTAACAATAGGTCTTTCTAAAGTGGTTATATTTTCTTAAGAATTTTGTAATTCCTGGGGCAAGGGACATAGCTCAGGGCCACAAGTGCCTGCCTGACGAGTGCAAGGTCCTGAATTTGATCCCTGTTTCCGCAAATAATAATAATAATAATAATAATAATAATAATAATAATAATATTTTTTTAGATTTTTTAAAAAATCGTTGCAATAATAGTGCATTGTTATAAAATAATTAAGGCTTCCATTTCAATTTTACCATGATTCCATCTCTAATTTAAATACAAGGACTTCCTATTGTGTCTTTTTCCAAATTGTGAGACACAAAATTATTTTGACACATTCTGTGCTTTTAAATTTCTTTATCATTGCTTGCTGGTTTGTTTAATTTTGGCCTTTAGATGTTTTATCTATAATAATGTCTTTAATGTAGATTCTTTTGTCTTGTTTGTGTTTTAATTATTTTTGATACTATCTTACATTTTTCCTTTCTCTTTTCTTTCTTATCTTCTAAAGATATATTTTGGGCTTTTTAAAAATTTTCTTTTATTTTACTGTTCATATATGACTAATAGCTACAATAGAAATCTTTCTGTATAAGTTTCATATATTTTTAATAGCATTTACTGACTTCTGCTTGACAAATGAGAAGTGAGCCTTGAAGCAAGAATAAATACTGATAAGAGTGGGAGGAAGGATCGTTTTTGATGCAAAGGACTCTTCATTTACTATTACTGAAGTGCACAGAAGGGTTGCCCAAAGACTGAATGGAGGATACCAACTAAACAAGTAACTGGGAGGAGAGGGACCTACATCTTGATACAAAATAATTCATTTTGAAATGAGATACTTATAGGTTAAACAACACACACACATAGGAATTTAAAAGAGGTGAGGCAATACAACCGAATCCTCCACAGGGCCTCAGCCCCAGCCCAACATGGAAGCTGCCATTTTGAGAAATTCTTTAATAGCTTGCAGGATGCAAGCAGTGCAGCAGCGTCGAGCCACACGGGACAGACGTGAGGAACATGAACTCTTTTTCTCCTCTTCTATTCTTCAGAGAACAGTACAGCCTTGCAGAAATTTTCACACAAAAGGGGTAGTTAACAGGGAGTTGTTCCTTTCCTCCACTCACCTACACATTAATTCTCAGACTGAAGAGATAAGCAAGCAAATGCTATTTGTTTGGGGGAGTCTTCAACAATGCGTCATGGCTCATTGGGTTTCTAAATGTGTACCTTATCTATATGTCAAATTCTTTTTCACTTGCATGGAAAGTGTTCTGCTCTTGCTTCTGTGAAGAGGAATTCTTATGTCCTTTGTGTTGCATCCTGATTTCTTATTAAATATAATTAATCTCTTATTGTTCTTTGCATCATCTTGCAGTTGTCATATGGATTTTTTGTAATGCTTTGCTATTTCTAATGAGGAGAAGAAGAATTAAATAGAAGGAATGGTGATGGAGATAAAATAATTAAGATATACTATGCACAGTTAGAAAATCACTATGATGGACATCATCATTATATATGTAAAAATGCACCAACAAAATTAATTTTTAAAAACAAAGTGCACGAAAGTGAAAAGTATTTAAAAACACCTCTTGTTCACAACCTGGAAGTACACAGAACTTTGAACCATAAGGTACAACGAAATGAGATAGGCAATATGACATTGCTAGGAAGTAATGATTTATTCAAAATAACTTAATTATAGTTTCTATCTTCTTAGAATATCGACTTCATTTTGTGCAGATCTGGAAGATAAACTAAGGTGATGGAGTAGCAATCTCAAACACATGATCCTTTTCCTCCCACATATGATCCATGCATTACTTTCACTGACATAATATAGTACTCTAGGCTGTATAACTTAGAACAACAGAAATTTATTGGTTTACAATTGTTTTTTATATTTTACTTTTTATTGGAACTTTTATATTGCACAATGGTTAGATTTATTGTGAGGTGATTGTACATGAGCATAACACATCTCGATTTTTATATATCGCCCACGTTCCTTCCCATTTCTTCATGCTTTTAAAAAAATCTTTCCATTTGCAAAAGCTCTAGTCCCATTTTTTCTCGAACTCCTTTTATAATAATATTTTTCACCTGTCATCATCCCCATTCCCTCCATCTCTTCTTCCCCTTCACAACTGAAAAAAAATTCTTATTTGTCATCACCTTTTGCTTATTTTTCTTTTTATTTATATTCTGAGTTTCTCATATAACAAAATCATTCAATATTTAAACTAGTGTGTGATTTCACTTAACATTATGATATCAAGTTGCATCCAATTAGCTATAAATGCCTCAAGTTTTTCCCACTTTATGTCAAAGTATTACTTCAATGTATATACATACATGCCATGTTTTTGTTTTGCGGATTCATCTGTAAATGGACAAATAGGCTGTTTCCAACATTTAGCTATTACAAACATGGGCACACGGATATCACACTAATATGGTGATGCAAACTCTTGGGAAGCTAAATACAAGAGAAATAGATTTTCAAATGGAATTTCTTGTTTTAGTATTTTAAAGAATTCTCATATTTGTTTATTTGGGAGTCCTTTGCTGGCTATTTTGAGGTCTCCATGTAAATAATAGTGCCATGAGCAAACAATAATTTAATTTCATACTTTCCACTCCATTTAATTTGTTTTTTTTTTTTCCTAGTGTCTAATTGCTTGAGCTAAAATTTTGAGAAATACATTAAACAGTAGTGGGTGTAGAGGGTGTCCTTGTCTTATCTCTGATTTTAGCTGGAAAATTTTCAAGTTCTTACCATTTTTTATTATATTTGTCATTGGTTTGTTAAGGATTACTTTTTTCAGTTTGTGATAAAGATTTTCTATTCATATTTTTTTCAGGATGTGTGTCCTGAATGAACACTGACTCTGTGAAATGTTTTTCTGTATCTATTAAAACAATGATGTGATTCTGGTCCTTGATTCTGTTTATGTAATGTATTACATTTATTCATTTCCATATGTTGGAACCTCTCTATTTTCCTGGAATGAATATGGTACTGTCATTGTGTATAAACTTTTTCAATATTTGTTCAATTATATTTGGTAGTACCTTATTTAGGATTTTTGCAGCCATCTTGATTAAAAATATTGCCCTATATTTCTTTTTTTTCACTTGGGTTCTTTTCTAATGTAGCAATTAGGACAATGTTTCCTTCCAGGAATGATTTTGGGAATACTACCTCCTTTTATATTTCATTAAAGAGTGAGAAGCATTATATTTTGTTCTTCTCTAAAATTTTTGTGTAATTTACCAATGAATGCATTGGGATATTGGCTTCTATTCTTAGTACTTTTATTCAATTTCACTGACCAATATTAGATTAATTCAGGATTTTTTTTTTAATTTAATTTTTTTATTTTTTTCTTGTTTCAGAACCTTTGTTTATTCACTCATTTTTATGGCCGGCTCAGCCCACCCCGAGGGCAGGGCTGGCGCAGCATGTGGTGCCGGGGATCGAACCGCGGTCGCTAAAGCCGCCCAAGCTTTCCCAAGCAGGCGCTTTAGACCACTGAGCCATCCCGCCGGGCCCAATTCAGGATTTTTAAAAATTTTAATGAGAAAGAAATATCAATGAGACAGTTTTACAACAGGTTAGTAGGACAGTTACAATAATAAATACATTGCGATTCTTGTTTATGTAGTATTTCTTCAGAGTACAAGATACAGACTTTATATCTGGTCTAAACACTAATAGTAAACATTTCTTTTCATTGGTCATGACTCATCCAGATGGGTGACACTGTCAAAAGATCTACAAACAGTTGTACATGGTCTCAGGGTAAATCCTGAGGGGATTTGACTGAACTGTCAGATAAAAAAGGTATATCCTTTGTTATATAGGTCTTTCTTTATCTTAGCCTTAACCATCCTGCACAAAACTCTAACCATGAGTTATGGAAAGTACAGCATTGTTAATATGATGAGCTGTAATAGGCTCAAGTCAACAGCTTCCAACATTGCCTGTTGTGCTGATAACCCACTACTATTATGAACTATTGGACTATATATACAGCTACTTTCTCAGTTTAATTTAGGATTTTTATATGTTCATTGTTGAGATTTGGCAGTTCGTATGTATGTGCAAATTTTTCCATATCTTCAGAAGTTTTCATATTGTTGGAGCATGGGTTCTTTAAGTAGTTAGGAATGATGTTCTGGATTTCAGTAGAATCCATTGTGATTTCATCTTTATCATTTTTTACTACCTACACCTATGCCAGTCCTAGGATCTGGGCCCATTTCTAAAAGGCTAGATTTGTGCTTTTTTCCCCTTATTCTAAGGTTTGATAATAATTTCTCTTTTTTCTTTGTACTTGAGAAGAACTAGTTATTTAATTGCCTGATGCTTTGTGTATTTGATTTACAATTCCATTAATTTCTAGTCTGAAATGTATAACTTTTGCTTGCTCATATTTTATTTTTTCTAGAGCCTCAAAGTTTATGATTAGATTATGTATTTGAGTTACTCCTGCTTTTCTGATATAAGAACTCAGTGTTTATAAACTTCATTATTGACACTGTTTTCATTGGACCCATCAGATTCATTATGCAATCCTGGCACTATTGTTTGATTGTACAAAGTGTATAATTTCTTCTTTAATTTCATCTTTCAAACATTTATTGTTCAAGAGGGAATTGTATAATTTTCATATGTTTTTGTAGTTTTTCTAGTGTCTTTTTACATCAATTATTATTTTCCTTGCACCATGAACTGATAATTATATATGGACTAAGTTAAATTCGTATGCATTTATTTAAGCATGCTTTATAGTCTACTGTGTGCTCTGTTTTAGAAAACGCCCCATGTACTGATGAGAAAAACGTGTTTCCTATTGTTTGTTGGATCGAGTACTGGGTATTTACCAACTAAATCCACTTGTTCAAATGTTTGATTCAACTTACGTTTCTTTGTTGATACTTTGTTTACCTGACTTGCCCACTTATGACAACTGGATTTTCAATTCCTTCATTGTAATTATACACTAAATGTCTAAGTTATGAATGAGTTCCATTCTGGGAGAGTATTCAGATTCATTTAGAATTCTGACAAAGTGATTACTAACAAGAACCGTGGTGACTGCCAAGCTATGATCGATGGGCCCAGTAGGTGCAGGTGTAGAGCTTTCCTTGTATCTAATACAACTATTAAAGAACGTTGGAGGACTCTGGATAGTATTCAGAACTCTAATGAGTTGCATGCCTTGGCCCCATGTACATAGATGTGACGCTTATGCTATCTTAAAATGGCCCAACATTTTAAAAACTCAGAATGATTCTAGATGGCACTTGGGATTCTGGGGAATTTGATCCACACATGCCACCTACGCTGAAGCTTTCTTGAGTATCAGAAGTCAAAAAAACAAGTAGTGAGAGCTTTGGTGAGTCCATCCTTCTTCCATCTTAGTAAAAACATTACTGACCGATGATCCACAATTCTTCCACTACTACTGAGTCTGGATGATTATTGGGATCTTCTGAAATGCCAAAGTGCAGGAGCAAAAGACGATGTCAATCCTCCAGAACATTCTCAGTTACCAGAACAAATCCAGGAGACAAGCATTTACAAGAAATTGCAAACCACACACCAGAAATACCTGAAATGTTAGCTAATAAAGTGAAGAAAGAAGTCCATCAAGCCATTGAAGAAATAAAATCAGAAATAATCTCTCAGGTCAAAAAAGAAATAACAACAACTTTGAAAGAATTGCTCAGCACAGCTAAAGAAGACATAGATTAAAAAATACAGCAGAATAGAAAAATGATGAAAATACTGAATGAACAATGCAAGAAAGAATTAAAATAGTATAAAACAAATTCATACAGATATCCAATAAATTAGGAATTCCACTGAAAGCTGGCAATAATGCTTGAACAAAATTGAGGATAGACATTCACATCTGAAAGATAGTGGTATAACAAATGAATATGAAAGGAAATATATCTTAAAACAAACAAAAAACTAGGAAATAATTAAATAGCTATAAGTGACACTAAGAAAAATAATATAAAATTAATAGGTGTCAATGAAACATCAGGAGACAACACAAATGACATAAAAGTCTATATTTTCTTCATTTGATGTAGTAGGAATGAAAACTAGGATCCTGGCCTTTCCAGGCAAGAATGTATTCTACTGAACTATCTCCCTGCCCCTCTTTTTATGCAGGGTCACACTATGCAGCTCACAGTCATTGTGATCTTCCTGTGTTCAATATCCCTAGCCATGGGATTACAGATATGCACACCACTGCTGGACTCTGTTACTGGCACAGTACAGCTGGTGCCAGAGCCAGTCGGGTATGTGGTACTAGAGATTGAACCCAGGCTCCTGTGAATGCCTAAGCAAGCGCTTAGTCCACTGAACTGTCTCACCAGCTCGTAAAAAATTATTTTCAGAAGTACTAGCACAGGGGCTGGGGAGATAGCTCCGAGGCACAAGTGCCTGCTGGGCAAGTGCAAGGTCGTGAGTTCGAACCCTGGTCCCACAAAAAAAAATACAACAACAACAACAACAAAAAAGAAGTACTACCACAAAATTTTCCAACCATGAGAATAAACCTGACATACACATAAGCGAGATATACAGAACTCCAAATAGACACAATCAAAATAAATCTATGCCTAGACACAACATGATCAAGATCTCAGAAACTCAGAAAAAGAATAGAATAATATAAGCTGCTAAAGAGAAGAAATATATTGGACTATGTATACAACTACTTTCTCATAGTTCAGTGAGAAGAAATTTTTGTGCCAATAATGATTAGAACAATTATCATGCCTGCATCTTGAGCTCTGGATAACTGCTATGGGGACAACGATATGCATTGTTTCAGTTATTGGCAATGTACTACTAACATGTTTTGAATCTGTCACATTGTTATTTCTTATTAAAAACAATATAAAAAACCTAAACAGAACAAAAGAAACAGACCACCTACCATGGACAGCCCATCAAAATCACAGCAGTTTTCTCACCTCAATCCATGAAATTAAGAAGAGCTTGGAGTGAAGTATTTAAGGTTCTAAAAGAAATAGAACTCTTGCAAACCAGACTGATGCATGTTGAAAAACTATCAAATTCAATAACTAAATAAGATTTTTCCATGACAAAGAATATTCAAAAAATTCATGATCAATAATCCAACCCTACAGAGTACTGACAGATAATGTAAACAGAGAAGTGACATCAGCTTCAAGAATAACAGAAAGGAGCCACCAAGCATAGAAAGTAATTTTAAAAAGCATAGAAGCACAGAGCCTATAGCAAGAAAATAAGATGGCAAAGATAAACCAGCACCTCTGACTTATAACCATCAGTATATATGGTCTCAATTGACCAGTCAAAAGAATCAAACTAGCAGAGCTGATTAAAACACCAAATCCAACAATATGATGCATGTGAGAAACACATTTAACTCAAGAGGAAATTCACACACTGAAAATCAATGGATAGCATACAATTCTCCATGCTACAGGAAAAAAAAAAAAAAGCAGGATAGCTTTTCTGCTTACTTAGAATATCAACTACAAACCAAAAATCATTCAGTGGTAAAATGAAAGTCAGCCCAGCGTGGTGGCTCACGCCTGTAATCCCAGCACTCGGGAGGCTGAAGCAGGAGGGTTGGTGTGAGTTCGATGCCAACCAGGGCTACAAAAGTGAGCTTAAGGCTAGCCTCAACTGCATAGCGAGACCCTGTCTCAAAAAAAGAGAAAGTCACTACATAGTTACTAAGAGAACACTACAAAAAGAAGCAATAAAAATTATAAATATATATGCACCCAATGAAGGAAAACCCATGTACATATGACAAGTTTTAGCACACATGAAAAATTATATGAGTAATAATACAGTTGGAGTGGGGGACATTAACATTGCACTATCACAAAGAGATACATCAACCAGGCAAAAAAAAATCAGCAAAGAAATAGTAGAGCTAAACAAAATTTGGGAAGAAATCAACTTAGAACTTTATGGAGTATTCCTCCAAGCAACAACAGAAAACACATTGTTTTCAGCTGCAAACAGGATGTTCTCTAAAATAGACCATATACCAGTACACAGAGCATATTTCAGTAAATTCAAAGGAACTGAAATTACTCCATGCATATGATCATACCCCAACGCAATGAAATTGCAAATTATTAACAAAGTAATCCACAAAAAATCTTAAACACATGGAAACTAACAACCTCTTAAGCAACCATTGAGTAAGAGATAAAAAATGGTAAATTAAAAATATATTCAGTTACAGCTTACCAGAACCTGAGGGATGCAATGAAAGCAGTCCTAAAAAGAAAATTATATCGGTAAATTCGCACATTAGGAAAAGAGAAAACAACCCAAGTAAGTGATCTTATGCTGTACTTTAAACTCATAAAAAAGAGGAGCAAGCTAAGGCCAAAGTCCAAAGAAAGCAAAAATTATAAAGGTTAGAGAGTAGAAATTTAATGCAATAGAAATGAAGAAAACAAAACAAACACAAACAAACAAACAAAAAAGCCAGGATCCGTTCTTTAGAACAATATATAAAATTGATAACCGTCTAGCCAGAGAAATGTAGAAGATAAACAATACCTAATTCCAAAATCTTTACTCTCACTAGATGGCAAATACAGAAGAAATTTATAATTTCCTAGATACATATGAAATACCAAAGCTGAGTCAAGAAGAGTATTATATTGACTCTGAATAATTCAATAACTGGAAACTAAATTGAAAATGTAACTGTTCAGTGAAACTGAAAGGGAAGCAATTGTCCCATACTGACTGTTGGAGGCAAATATTATGGATTCCAAAACCAGAGAAAGATCCAATTAAAAAAGAGAACTACAGGCCAATATCTCTAATGAATAAAGATGCAAAAATCCTCAAGAAAATCCTAGCAAATAGAATACAACAAATCATCAAGAAGATTATACATCATGACAAAGTGGGTTTCATCTGAAGAATGCAAGGAGAATTCAACATACACAAATTCATAAATATAATATACCACATCAATAGAGTCAAGAACAAAAACCACATCATCATCTTGAAAGATACTCAAAAACCTTCTGTGAAAGTCCAGGACTCATTCATGATTAAAAAAGAAAAACCTGCAGATTTGTAATAGATGGTTTGGATCTCAACCTGATAAGTGACATTTTTGAAACCAACTGCCAAAATCATACTAAATGGGAAAAACTGAGAGTCTTCACTTTAAATTCAGGAACAAGATAAGGATGTCCTCTGTCTGTACTCTTATTCAATATACGTTTGAGAACATGCCAGCAATTAGACTAGAGTGACAAGAGAAAACAAAATGATTTGGAAAAGAAAAAGTGAAATTATTGTTATTTTCAGATCATATGATACTCTATATAGATGACCCCCAAAACTCTAACAAAATTCTTGTATATTTAATAGCCCAATTCAGTAACATAGCAGGATATAAGCCAAAACTCAAGAATCAGTAGCATTTGTGCACACAAACTATGAATGCACTGAAAGAAAAATTAGAGAAACCATGCATTTTACAATAATGCCCAAAACCTGACATATGTAGGAGTCAATCTCACCAACTAAGTAATGGATTTGTACAGTAAAAATTACAATTTTCTGAGAAAAAATAATGTGTATGTGATAGACAGGTATACCGAGTTGCACTTAATGAAGTAATGTGAATTTCACAAAAAATTGAAGCAAATTTGAGAAAATGGAAAAATATTCCTTGAGCCTGGATAGGAAGAACCAACATTGTGAAAATGGCCATTTTCCCAAAATGGTTATACAGATTCTATGCAATATCAGTTAACATACCATTACTATACCTCACAAGATACAGAAAACTTTCCTCAAATTCATCTGGAACAAGAAGAGATCCAGAGTATCAAAAGCAATCTTGAAAGACAAAGGAAAGACAAAAGGCATCACATTCCCTGACCTGAAATTGTGCTGTAAAGCTACCAGGATAAAAACGGAATGGTATGTCATAAAAATGGGCCAAAGGATGAATGGAACAATGTGGAAGATACAGACAGAACACTCAACATGTTCAGTCAATTTATCTTTGATAAAGAGGCCAAACAGGAAGAAAGATAGCCTCTTTAAAGAATAAGCATAGAAAATTTGCTTTCCACGTGACAAATGTTAAAAGTATACCTGTCTATCACATGCACAAAATTACAGTCAAAAGAGATAGAAAATTTAAACATTAAAACAGAAAAGCTAAACTTTCTGGAGGAAAATGTAGGCAGAAATCTTAAAGACATAGAGATAGGCAGAGAGTTCATGAACAAAGATCAAACTGCATGGGAAATACTTCAAATAATGAACATCTAGGATCCCATCTTTTTTTAAAGTTTCTGCATTTTGAAAAAATTTCCAACAGAACCAAAAGAAAACCCACAAACTGGGAAAAATTGTAGTTGGCTGTCCTGCCAACAAAGGCCTTCTATCTAGAACACACAAAGGATTAAACAAATCAGGCCCCCTAAATGTAAGCACACAATCCAAAAATGGGCACCTGAGATGAATATACAGTCCTCAGAGGAAGAAATACAAAGGCAGGTAAATACATGAAAATGTGTTCAACATCATTGGTCATTCGGGAAGTGCAATAACTGCTTGGAAGATTACACTATATATTTCAACAAATACTGTGAAATTCTCATTACTTCATTAAGTGCAACTCGGTATCACTCGTAATTTTCTCTGTTTTAGTTCTAATTTGTACTCTTTAAAAATTTAAAAAACTAGAAATGCTATTTTAAACTACACTTAAATTCCATCAATAAATGCTGAGGGGCTGTGGAGAAAAATGAACCTTTCTCCACTATTGGTCGGAGTGCAGTCTCCTACAACCACTATGGAAATAAGTGTGTAGATTCCTTGACAAGCTAGGATTGGAGAGCCCATTCAAGCCACCTGTTCCCCTCCTTGTTATTTTTGCAGAAGAACTGAAAATATCATACTACAGTGATAACTGTGCACCCTTGTTCATAGCAGCGTGATTTGTCATAGATAAATCCTGGAAACAACTCAGATGCCCACAAACAGAGGAATGGATAAAGAAGATGTGGTATTTTTACAGAATGGAGTATTTTTTTTATTTTTAAGGAAGGGTCTATAGGGTGTTCAGGATCTCACTACCAGATCGGACTTATAGTGATGCATCTGTTTGCAACCTCCCAAGAGCTGGGATTACAGGCACGTGCCACCTTGCCTATTCTCAATTGCTGGCTTAGTGTGCCCCTGGGGTGGGGCCAGAACAGCAGGCCTGGGGATCAAAACCATGGCCCCTGAACCCACTTGCAGGTGCCTTAATCCACTAAGCTATTTGACTGGCCCACAATGGAGTATTATTCATCTATCAAACGGGATACATTTGAGGTTTTTATCAGCAAATGGATAGCACCAGAGACCATATTCTTAAGTGAAATAAATCAGACCTGCATGTGCAAACATCCTTAGTGTGGAACCTGAAAGAGAAAATAAAATCTGTAGGGCACAAGAGAAACTGGAAAAAGAGATTCAACCTATTCTAAAGGAAGGAATTACTGAGGTGAGAACATTGGGAGAGGGGAAAGTGATACGTCTATGTATGTAAGCAGAGTGATTTGGACAACTGCACTGTGGATTTCTGCTTGTCTATGGAAAGGAAAAGTTAGTGTTTAATCAGTTTTGTCTCATTTTTTCAGTTATTTTTTTCCTCTCTCTCACTTTAATTTCTTAAATATTTCCTTTTACTTATTCCTATTTTGCATATAACTATCTGGTATCATGAGCAACTAGTTGGAAGAAAACTATTCAATATAACAAGTACTGAGAAATTCATATTATCTTAAGTGATACCTTGAATCACTTGTAATTTTTTGTTTTAGTGACATTTTCTCATGCTTTTCAAAATAAAAACAAACAAAATTAAACTGAGTATTATCTTTGATACAAATATTCAATGTAAATCATAAACTTGCACACACACACATACACACACACAAATGCTGTAAATGAACTCCTTTTAATTTTAATCTTATCTTAAAATAGTAAGACACATGAGCTGCTTTTGTAATTTGTTTGCATGCACAAATGTTTGTAATATCAGATTCATTTCTTTTTTTCTCTCTCTCTCTTTTTAACTCTTTTTTTTTTTTTTTGTATTGATGCAGGGGAAAACGATCCCCAACCTCAGGAGTTCATGTTCCCTAAAACCGACAAATGAATTTTAGGAACAAACGGAGGTTATGAGCAGAGCAGAGTTATTAAGAGAAAGAAAGCTTCTGTCTGGGAAGAGGGACAGAAGGGGACCCGAGTGGGTTCCCCCCTCAGATCCATTTCTATCTGTGAAATTTCACAACTATAGTGTTTCTAAGTTGGGTACTTACTGTATTGCTACTTTTATGATTTTTTTCCTGTCCTGTTATGGTTTATGTCTAGTTGTCCCCCCAAAGCCTCATGGAGTCATTGGGCGGGAACTTCTAGAGTTTGAGACTTGATCCATGATCCCTGGGATTATAGGTTTTAGTACTGA
>PVJA010022076.1:0-34680 GCA_004027025.1 Myocastor coypus
CCTCTTCCTCTTCCTCTTCTTCCTCTTCCCCTTCCCCTTCCTTTTTTTTTTTTCAGTACTGGGAATTGAACTCAGGCAAATGCTTATTCTACTGAGCTATCTCCCTGATCCAATATTTTTTGTCAGGTTCGAAGTACACAGCTCTGATTCGTAGTGATCCTCCTGTTTCCTGCCTCCCAAGTGCTGGGATTATAGGCGTGCGACACCACACCCGGAGTCCATAACCAGCTCAATGTGCCTGAGAGTGGGGCCAGTGCCTCAGGCGGGACCAGGAATTGAACCGTGACCCCTGCCCATCCCTAAACAAGCACTTAGTCCACTGACCTATACTGCCAGCCTTTGCACACCATATTCTTTAAAGTATTGGTTTTATATTTCCTCAATTTTCTCTTGTTATTCCTTTTGTTTTTTTGTTTCTTTTAGTTGTCATCGAGGAGAGAACAAGGACTTTAGACATAAAAGACAAGTGCTCTGTCACAAAATTGCAGCTCTAGCCCTCTTATTAGTACAAAAACCAATGGCTGAGGACTTTCCAAAGGCCATAGATGCAGTAAGCAGTGGATATTTCCATAGGTAATTAATTTGAACCTGCAGAGAAGTGATGAGCAAGGTACAGTTTATGTTTGTATCACTAATGAAGAAAACTGACTAGCAGATTAAAATGAAAAATTATCAAAGTCACACAGGATTTAAAATGATGCTGGATGAACATGCTTCGCTTAATAAACTACATTCATCAGTGAAGCAGGCACAAATTTTACAAAGAGGAAGATATAAAGATTATAAAACAATTGTTATCACAGCTTGCATTAGTCAATGAGCTGAGCTCTAATAAAACTTGAAACTCACAAACTGAAGGAAGAGAAGTTGAGCTTGGCCCATGGTTTTAGAGGACTCTGCCCATGACTGGCTTGCCTCAAGGCAGGAGGTAGTGGAATGAAAATGCTTACGCAATGCTAATCTGTAAACAGGGAGCAGTGCCAAAGAGATAGCTACATGCTAGAGGTAAGTTCCAAGTTTAGGCTTCTGTGACCCACACAAACATTGCCAGAAGTGGGCCCGGCGGGATGGCTCACTGGTCTAAAGCGCCTGCTTGGGGAAGCTTGGGCGGCTTCAGGGACCGCGGTTCGATCCCCAGCACCACATGCTGCGCCAGCCCTGCCCTCAGGGCAGGCTGAGCCGGCCATAAAAATGAGTCAATAAACAAAGGTTCTGAAACAAGAATAAAAATAATAAATAAAATAAAAATAAAAATTCTAAAAAAAAAAAAAAAAGAAAAAAAAACATTGCCAGAAGTGTGCTTTTTATGTGACTGACCTAGGAGATACAAAAGTTACATGTTTTGTTGTACAGGTCTTGCTTTAACTTGGCCTTAACGACCCAGCAGAAAAGTTTAACCACGAGGCATAAAAAGCAAAGCTAGTATGTTGAGCTGAAAAAGGCTCAAGTCAACAGCTTCTGAGATTGCCAACTCTGCCAATAACCCATTGTGATTATAATATGCTGGACTATGTACACAATTACCTTCTCTTAGTTCGATGAGGAGAAATTTTTTGTACCAAAATGGTTAGAAAAGTCATCACATCTACATCCTGTGCTCTGTATAACTACTAGGAGGGCAACAATATGCATTGTTTCAATTATTGGGAATGTACTATTAACATGTTTTCAAAATGTCACATTGTTATTTTTTATTAAAAGTAATACAAAATAAAAATAAAAGGTAAATTTCCTAGACAAAAATATCTACTAAGTAAAAGTTTTCATGATAACAAAGAATTACTAAGAATAAAGCATAACATTAATACTGGAATGGTAAATATACGAAGAGCACTCCTAACAGTATGGGGATAGGATATTGTACAAAGTGCTAGTATGCAGTCGACATGGGCGGTGTCCATGACACCGACGGTGACCTACTCAAATACTATGGGAGTACTCTGAATAGATCACAGATTTATAGCTACGATACCCAACACTCTGGCCTTTTATTTGGATTCATGATTTATTTTTAATTTTTGAATATTGTTTTGAAATATTTAATTAATTTTAATTAATATTTGATTAATTTTCTGAATATTGTTTAGTTTTAATTTGTTTTATGACTTATACTCTATCTTTGACTTACTATCTACTTATAAGACATAATATGATATTTTCTCCTAGTATTAGAAACTTTACAAAGTATATTTCTGTTTTCCATTGACTTTTTTTCCTTCTCTTTTATACACACACACACACACACACACACATATATATATAATATATATATATATATATTATATATATATTATATATATATTATATATATAATGAAAAATATGTATATAAGCTGACATGAGATTGATACTGTTTTGTAGAAATCTTTAAACGAACTCTTAAATAGGTTTACCCAATATAATTATATTTTACATAGTCCTGCATAATTACCGTTTGGAGAGCATTTTATTCTTTATCCAGAACCATGCAGCAATTTTTCTTGACTTCTGGATATGTTTTTTGCTATTTTCTATATGCTATATCTGTAAATAGTAGAATATCTGAGTTTGTATACATGGAAAATATTTTACCTTTAGTTTTCAAAGGTATATTTATTAAGTATAAAATTCAATGAGAACAAACTCTTTTTTTTTCTTTCAGTCCTTTCAACTAATTAGTCTAGTTTCTTAACCATTTGTTCTTTTGTTTTGTTTTTTTAATGTGGAATAAGATGCTATTTAATTTTGCTGTTTCATAGCTAATACTTTTTAATGTACATGATTTAATGATTTTTACTTTACAGTTAGTTTTGGACAATTTCACTTTGTTTATCTTGGGATGATCTTATTGCTATTTCTTTGCAAAGGGTTCATTTTGCTTGGAAATATGGTGTTATAATTCCAACTAAATTTAGAGATTTTAAATATTTATTTTGGTAACAGTGACTGAACTCAGGACCTTGCACTTGCCAGGCAAGTGCTTATTCTACAAGGCTATGTCCCTGGCCCTAGAAATTTTAAATCTTTAAATATTTATTGTCTATACCTTTCTACTTTGAAATTCTAATTATTTCAACATAAGTGTCTTGATTTGGTAAAGAGTGGACTATTATATGATTGATCTGTAATGCTTTCTTCTTCATTTATATATTAGTCAATTTTTATTATTATATTCATTTAAAATTGTAAATAATTTATTTACAATGTGCAATGTACATTAACTTATACTATGTATTAATTTCAGACGTGTTTCTAAAATGCACTTTGTGTACAATTTATCTCTTTCATATATCAATATTTGGCTACAATTTTAATTATTCTATATTATTGGTGATTTTCAATAAAGTTAATGAAAAATAAATCAATAAATAAATACCCTAGAGAGCTCCCAAGAGAATAAAGTTGTTACAATTAAGCTCAACCTTCCAACTCAAAACTGAAGAACATAATGATAGTGTTAATCCCAAAATTAGGTGTTAGGAAATCTTTTTTTTTTTTTTTTTTTTTCAAGTAGCACATTTTAATGACTTTTTGTACTCCAGTATTATACCTTTCTTGAGTTGAAGAAACTGTAGTGATTATGAGGAGATCCAAATTATAAACATTTCTTACATTTATATAAGTTCATCAGCCATTACTAAGACTACCCGTCCTTAGCCACATGTGAAATATAAGTAAATTGGCTTTAATTATCCTTTTTTTGTTTGTTTAAATAAATATTTATTTGAGAGAAAGAGTATAGACATAATTGAAATTACATTAGAAACAGCACATCTCTAAAAGACCAGAATGTCAGGCATTCCAAGCATCGCTTTAGTACTACACATTACTATTCTCAGTGTCAGAAACCTGTTGGAGATTCTTAGGACCATTGTATAATTCATCCTTTGGACATAACTGCATGGTTTTGACCCAGCCACTTTTCCTAACTTTTCTGCTTGCTGTCTCTTCATTGTTTATTTTATTTTATCTTTTTTTCTTGTTTCAGAATGTTTGTTTGTTTGTTTGTTTGTTTGTTTTATAGCCGGCTCAGCCTGCCCTAAGGGCTGGGCTGGCGCAGCATGTGCTGCTGGGGATCGAACTGCGGTCCTTGCAGGCTCCCAAGCTTTCCTAAGCAGGCGCTTTAGAACACTGAGCCATCCTGCCGGGCCCCTCTTCATTGTTTAATCCTTACGTTATTGACTTCCATTTAGCTATGTTATACCTTTCCATTTTTATTTCTTCTTTTGAGTTATTACACTAGGGAGACTATATGATATTTACAAATGCAGACCTGGTTTTTTTCACTTATGAGTATAAATACATGAAGAAGTGCACCACATCACTAGCCAACCATGAAATACAAATTAAAAGCACTTTGAGACACCATCTCACCCCAGAAAGAATGGCTATCATAAAGATTTCAACAAACAACAAATGTTGGAGAGACTGTGGGGAAGAAGGAGCACTTCTTCACTGCTGGTAGAAATGCAGGCTGGTGCAACCATTTCGAAAATCAGTATGGACACTCCTTAAAAAACTACGACTGGAAAACCCATTCAATCCAGGTAATTCCCTACTGGGAATTTTCCCAGAAGAACTGAAAACATCATATCATAGTGATATCAGTACAGCTATGCTTACAGCAGCACAATTTGTGATAGCCAAATCTTGGAAACAAGTAAAGTGCTCATCACCTGAAGAATGGTTGAAAAAGATGTGGTGTTTTTACACAATGGAATATTATTCAACTATAAAGAATAATAAACTCAAAGACTTCATGTGTAAGAGGAAATCCTTATCTGTTTTCTTCCAAAGTTTGCAATAAAGTTGTGATGTTACTAAAGCAAGATTTCTATATTGTTCCTGTTTTGTTATGTTTATTTATATAAAGGATTATTTCTGCTTCCTAAAACTCTGAAACTGTTCACATAATGGAACAGGAGAAACAATGAAGCATAGGTGGAGTTACACAGGGTATAATCTGTCAAATGGAGCAAGCCACAGTTACACTGAAGGACATGAACTATAGAGAGAATGACACAGATTCAGAGCTCTGTTTCTGGAAAGGAAGACTTATTGAAAGTCATTTGTCCATCTTCAGGTTTCCAGGTCAACTAATCTTGCTTGTTTCATTTTGATCAGCAATCGCCTCTATCTTGTGTCTGTTAGCCTTCATGTGTAATTTTAACTGAACACTAATTTGCCTACTCCATCAAGATAGTTTTTAGGAAAGGGTCAACAGGGTGTTCAGGGTCTTACTACTAAGGTAGACTCATAGTGATCTTCCTGATTACAGCCTCCTAAGAGCTGAGATTACAGGCATGCACCACATACCCAGTCTCAGTTGCTGCTTCAGTGCACCCCAGGGTGGGGCTGGCACAGTAGGACCAGGGTTTGAACTCCCAGCCCGTATGCCTGCTTACAAGCTTTCTTAATTACTCTTTTCACATTGCTGGGACAAATACCTGATATGCAAGCTTAGAGAAGGAAACATTTATTTATCTCACAGTTACTGTATGTTTCATAGTTTAAAACAGTCTGGATTACATAGCAAGAACTCAAAGTACTGTGCCACTATATCCAGGATAATCTGTTCCATACCTCAGAGAGAAGCCACCAGGCCTGGTGTGGTGGTGCATGCTGTCAGTTTAATGGTTCACGCCTTTCTGGCCCTACCCTTCAAACCCAACCCTGGTCCTCTGAGCCCAGCCCTTGATCCGCATTCTTGGCAGCCCCATGATTTACATGACGCTTTGTGGGGACACCTAGATATAAAGCATAGCATTCTGCCACTGGAACCCCCAAAGTCTCATGCACATCCTCTTGTCCAAAAGGCATTTTACTCCATCTCTAAGAATTGCCCAATTCGCAGCAGTTTCAGCATTGGTGAAAATTCCAAGTCCCACATGACCTCCAAGATCCAAGGCAACCTCCCAAATGTGTGCCCTGGTACAAATAAAAACTTAAATAAATGCAACATTCAAAGGCACAAGATAAACATTGCCATTCCCAAAGGTGTACACAGAACAATACAAACTATTGGGGCCAAAACAAGTCCAAAATCCAGCAGGGCAAACATTAAGTCCATATTTCCTTGTGAAACATTTGAAACCATCTGTGGCAAACAGTGAGTTCTGTGTTACTCCACCACTGGACACACATGAATGGTAGCTCCCATAGCTTTTCTCTTAGGCTGACTTTGCTCCCTCCTTGCAGTTTACCTTAGATGATCCATGTTTCTGACTTTTCCAAATTTCTGGAGTTTCCACTGAATAGGCTTCTCACTCACAACTTTGCACATTGCCCTCTCAGGGGCACAGTGCTTGGGCTTCTTCTGAAATTGAGGTGGAAGCCTTCTTAACCTCAGAACTCCTGCATTTTTCATGCATCTAAAACCAATGCCACATGGATAATGCCAAGGTGTTCTGACAGTTGGAGCAGTAAACAGGTTTCCTTCTCTCTTAGCTGTAGGGGTTGTGTGCCTAGATTTTCGAGCATTCTGACCCAGATTTCAAGAAACAAATTCTCTATTCCAGTACCATTCTGTAGTCTGGTGTGGCTACCACCTCCATTCTGGAACTTGGTGTGACCACTGCCTCCATTCTGGACCATGGGGCTCTGCAGCTTTCTCCTCAAAGCAAAGTCCCTCACCCTTGTGATTCTGAGGCTACAAAGGGCGAGAACTTGCCACTTCCTGTGATGCCCTCAGGACATCTTTGCTACTCTCTTGTTTCTCCTGGGCCAAGGGGATCTCAGCTCTATCTTTGTGGTCCATGGCCTTCCTGCAGCTTTCTTTCTGGCTAAATTCACATCATTTTAAATTATTGTGCTGGGATCTTTGCTGTTTATTGTCAACATATATTTGACTAAGAGCCTCCTGTAGTAACCATGCCACTGTCCCAATATTTGACTGCTTTGAGATTTCCTTTGAAAAACTAATTAGTCCTCCATGTTTAATCTCAGTCTCAGGCAAGGTCTCTGGACACTCACAAAATTCAGACAAGCTTTCTGACAAGTTAAAACACAAATGATCCAGAGTCCAACAATCAATGCAGTCCTTTCCAGCAGAAACCTCTACAGCTTGGTCTTTACAGACAGGATTCCTATCAGTTTTCTGGTCTGAGCTCTGACCAGAATTTCCCCTACAGAAACTCTGAAGCTCTTCCAGTGCTTCTCATGTGAGCAACATCTTCAAACCTTTCCTCTCTCTTCCAATAAGCCTCTTCCAAAAGCTTACAATCCACATGTTCAGGTACAGCCACAGCAACAGGCACCACTCCTCGGGTACCAAATTTTTTCTTAGTTACTCTTCTCTCATTGCTGGGACAAATATCTGACATGCAAGCTTTGGGAAAGAAAGCTTTGTTTAGTGCAGTTATTGGAGGTTTCATAGTTTAAAGCAGCCTGAATTACATAGCAAGACCTCAACGCACTGTGTCACATATCCAGGATGATGTGCTCCATACATGCAAAAGAGACCACCAGGCCTGATGAGGGGGGCTGGAAGGTGCATGGTGTCAGTTTAACGGTTTGTGCCTCTCTGGCCCTTCCCCTCAAGCCCCACCCTGGTCCTCTGGTCCTGCCTCTCAAACCACACTTGACAGTCCCATATAATACATGAGGCTTTTGAAGGACAAGTAGATATAAACCATAGCACAGGTGCTTTGTTCCACTGAGCTATTCAGCCAGCACTTGTTGCTTTTCTTAACAGACATAGAAACTAGGAAATACCTTAGTGGCTTTTCAATGTTGCCTTTGAGAGGTTTTCTGTAAATTTGGAGACCTAGAAATTTCTTTTTTTAAGATGAAAATAAAATTTTAGAAAGAACAAATGTGAATAAAGCAACAAGAACCAGCCACTTGGCATGTTTGGCTTTGTTTTTCAGAGAAAACACATGTATTTGACAAGCTCTTTGCAGGCACTTTACTTCACTCTTGATGATGTGGTAGTAACTCAGAATGCACCAACATCAATTCTAGAGGATCTAAGAGCCTAATATGCTTCCCATATTGAAAATGTACCAAAATCTTGGGTAAAGCTCTCTAATTAACCTTCATTTAAAAAGCAAACACATAAGTTAATTAAAATATACTGAGCACCATCTCTAGGACATTAAGGGAACAAATACTACACTTTATTTTTAATAAAAGCCACAATGGAGAAAATGATGTGTGGAATGGAAAAGGTTTGAGAGCATTGAGTTAATGATGTGTATGATTTTCTCTGGATGAGAGGGCTAGCCAGATAGTACAGTAGACTAAAGCACCTGCTTAGGCAGGCACAGGGCCTAGGGTTTGATCCCTGGCATGCCATGTTGGCCCTGCTCCTGGGGCACATGGAGAAGGGGACTGAAAAAGGGCATGGTGGTGCACATATAATCCCAGGACGTGGGAGGCTGAAAAGAGGAGGATCACTACAAGTCGAACCTGTGCACTGAGCACTTGTAGACCCTTTATTAAACACATGACTGTTGTTTTCTTTGAATGTGGTCTTCCTCATCTCTAGGGAATCCATTTCAATACACAAACCATGGATCAACTATGTGAGTTGATGCCTTTTCTGTTTTGCAGTGACTTATTGGTCTCTCGCTGTGCCCCACGGAGAAACAGTGGCAGGAATGGAGAAAAGACAGCCAAGAGACAAGGGGTGGGCTCAGAGGGAGGCCTATTTGATTGATTGACAAAGGACACTAAGAAAAAGAGTAGAGGCATTCACACTCTTGCAAAGTTAACATATGTTATGGTTTATGTCTAGTTGTCCCCCCAAAGCCTCATGTAGTCATTAGGCGGGGACTTCTACAGTTTGAGACTTGATACATGATCCCTGGGATTATGGATTTTAGCATTGATGGGATTATGGGTCGAAGTACTTCTGGGATTATGGGTGTAGCCTAAGGCAGGGGCTAAGACAGAGAGCCTGAATGTAATATAAAGAGAGACAGAGAGACAGACTCGAGCTGTTGCTCTCTGCTGCCCTATTTGGTTGGCTACCTCTGCCACCATTTTGTTGCTGTTCTGCCACCATGAACTGCATGCTCTCTGCTCTGTTCCACTCAGCCTTGGGCCAGCCGAATATGGACTGAAACTTCCGCAAACTGTGACCTAAATAAACCTTCTCTTCCTTCATTTTGAGTGTCGGGTATTTGTCCCAGCAACGAGTAAAAAGTGACTAAGACAACATATGACATACTGTTGCCTAGCAATTGATGGTGGAAATTGTCCAGGCCAGATGCTGTTCTCAAGACTGAGGTAGCCTGACTGCTTGTGGCACTGTGGCATTGTCCTGCCCTCACACATTTGACCAATTCTCAGTTAAACCCACTGCCAATCCGGTTTAGATAAGCACATGTCATATATTGTCGGCAAGACTTTATAGTTTGAGAAACAGTAGCAACACTAAGGTGAATTTCTTCTCTCTTCTTCCTAATATAAGGAATAAAAGTTTTGTTCTGACTGTACACCTCAGCAATCTCAGCATACAAATTTATTTGCCCTATTAAGTAAACTTCTATTTTTTCACACAAAGTAACCACTTTGCAGCTTCCCTTTGTCACAAATGAACCATCAGCACAAGTATGTGGTATATTATAGTCATTATTAAGTAAAATCAGGGTAACTTGAACAAGACATTGTGATTAATGGGGTAGAGGGGTACAGAACACAGCTACCAAGTTACCATAGGGCTGGCCACAAAAATGCATCATGCTACCTTAACTGTTACAAAATTTGAAACTTCTTAACACTTTATCTAGATTCTAGAATAAAGCATTTAATATTTTCAGAATATAGTTGATTTCAAATAGTTAAAACTGAATGTTCAAACCACATATATGACAAGGTTGCATTAACACTGCTAGGATAACACAATCCATATATGAGTTTACCATGTCCCTTTGAATGTCTAGTTCCTGGTATCTACTTTCATTCTCCCATAGCATAACTTGTGTTGAGTATCTAGGACCTAAACATTTGTTGTAGATATCTACCTTAGGTTCCTTTATTCATTTTATTTCTCTAGCAGAGGCCATATAAATTTTCATAATTTTTCCAGCTTCTGGCAGTGAGAAGTTTGGTGAAGTCAGATTCTCTGAAATTGGTTCAATATTTTAAAAAATAATTTAAAATTTCTGAGCACAAATATTGAAATGCAAATCTGGTTTGTACTTTTGCCTGTGACACTGATTGTCTCATGTGTCTTGAGGAAAGTACAACTAAAGGTTTCAAACGAAAACTGAACAAGACAGAAGTGGAGAACTGTCCTAATGAGCTAGGCTTGCCATGAAACTGAAACGCTTTACTTGGGTGTTGGTTTTGATTCTTGTACCTGCATAAGGTTGGGAAGACCCTTCAGAGCAGAGGCTGAGTATGTAACTTAAACATTGAAATAGCTGCTATTTAGGAAATTTAATGAAGAGATATCACTGAAACCTATACATAGAACTGCACTGATTTTAAAAAGGCACTAGAGTAGGGGGTCAAGTTGCTCAGAATTGGGTGAATTTTCTCCTAGCTGACATCATATGGCCCTGCACAAGGGAACTTGAGCCTTCATTTGATAAAAATAATTGAGACCCCTATAGCAGGCACTGAGAACAAACAACAAATAAAACTTAAGCCATTACAGATCTAAACTCTAGTAATAGAAGTATAAAATGAATAGATGACAAAATAATAAGACAATTCCAGACTGAATATCTAAAATGAAGGAAATAAAGCAGATTAGTTTTCTAGAAATTGGCTCAAGAATGCCAACAACTGACAAAGATCATGACCTTGACCAAACTTCAGTGAGGCTGCTTTGAGAGCTTTTCAAGATGAGACCACCACCAAGCCCTATTCTTGAGAACCCTCATCCTTAGGATCTGGTATTCATGCCATTAGCAAGAATGCCATTCTCCTTAGCAAGAATTCCCAAAATATTTGATCACTCCTGCTCATCATTTGTTATTGGGTGATTTCCTCAAATGGGGCTGCCGTACAACTCATTGTCATTAAATCCTTAACATTACTTACTTAATTGGAATGTCATTTTTCTCTCCTATTATTAAAATATTGACCCTTATCAGGAGATTCCTGAGCAAATTACTGTCTATAGTATTACAACATTTATTCCTTAATATTCCCTTCTGCTGTGGTTTGTGTCTATGTGTCTTCTCAAAGGCTCATGTGGTCCTGGGGCTATTTTAGAGTCAATGAAGCTAGAGTGTATGATGTTGGACTTAATGGTGTGCGATTAATAAACCTTTCCAGTGATTTGGTTTGACATCATTCTAGCTAAGTGTGTGAGTGTTCTACTGACCCGACGGTGAGTAGCCTGCATACAATATAAAAGACAGAAAGAGTTTGTCTTCCTCTCATATTGCTTTTCCGTGCTATGGTTATGATGAACTCCTCTCTGGAATGCCCCTCTACTAAGCCACCCCACCACAGAGCCAGCTGATTATGGCCTGAAATCTTTAAATGCTATGAGGTAAGAAAACTTTCCTTGCTTAACTTGAATGTGTTGGCTACTTTGTCTCAGAAAATATAAATAGGATAGCAACATAACATGAAAAAGATGTTAGCAAGACAAAGATGAGTTTGTGATCACATGTAAATGACCATTTAAGGACTCAGCGTGATATGACTGCAACCATTTTGAGATGCAAGCATGAATTTCCAAGTAACCTTCCTCAGTTTCTTTCCGTATACTATGTCAGCAAACTGCAAATATAGAAAACCATTAGCATCACACTGCAAGCTTTAAGAAACTGTCTCTAGGAATGTACCTTATTCTTGATACTTCCAGAAAGTGAATCAGATACACTTCAATGAGAATGCAGTTACTTTGTGCACACTGGTATATATGCCTTTTTCTCTGGTTCAAATTTAAAGATCCAATCAGTTCTGTTGCTGTCCAGAACTAAGTTTTTGTAGGTAAATCCTTCGATCTGAACAATGTTAGGTGTCCACCTCTTTCTTTGTATTCATGGCCCTTGGGCTTGTTCTGGTATGATGGGACTTAATTGCAGTGGAACTAAGTACTAATTCAATGCAGTCTGGATATCTCGGTAGAGGGAGATAAAGGCCCAACCCATTGAAATTTAAGCTTGCTGTAGTGAAAGTGATGAGGGTGATTAATAATAGGTAGGAATTGGGATATAATAATGTAAGATTTGTGGACACAGCCAGAAGTTTCCATGGAAAAGAATTAAAGTCTTGGAATATAAACTGCCTGTTAATGTTTTCTATTAAAGACTGGTTAAGTCTTTCTGAAAGCGCTTATAATGACTAACAAGAGTATTTGCCACTCACTTTTTAGGGTAAGTCTCCTGGATTATTTGTGATAAGCTAATATGGCACAATGATGGTGATGAAAAAACAGTTTTGAGAATGAACAAAATAAAAAGCATTTTATGTTTTGAGAATCACATAAAAACTGTTCCATACTCTTTGGGTCTTTCCTTTATTCATTAAGCTTGAAAAATGAAATATATATATATATATATATATATTTTCCTGGATCCTGTAAAAGCAGATCACAGACTGAAATTTATCTGCCAATTCATGATGTAGAAAATAGTAGAAAATAAAAGATGGGGGGCATAGATGCTTCCATTTCCAAAGAGAGATATTTAATTAAGTACATAAGAGAGATCCTCAAATTAGGCATTATACAAATTTCATTCTCAGAATTAGAAAAGTTGTATTTGTTTAGCGACCCAAACATAATTCTCTCAAACACGACACATGGACATACAGAGTTTGAAACCTGGAAAAAAAGTTAAGACTATTACAGAAGTAATAGCATCTCTTTGATATCTCTCACTATCTCTTTTGATAAAAAAGCCATAAAAATTGGTACTCCAGATAACTTTTCTCTATAATCTAGGGGACCTTCCCTTGAAATAGAACTTCAGTGGGCGCTGCTGCCAAAGCAGCCTCTCTACACCAAGTGGAAAGGAGTATTCTCATCTTTGAAGACAAAGACACATAGAAGAAATTCTGAAGGAACAGTCTCGGATAGGTTTCCAGCAATTCTTTACATTTTGATCATGCATTTCTATGTCTAGTTGTGTTTATCTGTGACTATCCACTTGCAGTTATAAGAAATATAGTGTGAACTATACACAAACTTTTCTATCTGGATTTTCTTTTCCTTGTAATGGCTCTTTGCTTCAACCCATTTGATAAACAAATCTGCATGTTTTTCTCAGATTTAATTTCAGCGTCAGTCTGAAGCCCTGAGCAGGATGAAGAAACTGGCCTTTCCCTACTTACTGGGCTCTGAGGAAACTCACTAGGGCTTTCAGATTATTTGGGGGTGATAAAGACATGAAGAGCCAACAGACGAATATTTTGTTCTTAATAATACTGCAGTGAGTACCGTTTAGGTCACTAATTAGAAAAATGTAAAAATGTGACTTGTGTCCCAAATGGTGAAGAAATTCGTAGATTTTTTTTTTTTTTTTTTTTTGTGGGACCAGGGTTCGAACTCACGACCTTGCACTTGCCCAGCAGGCACTTGTGCCTCAGAGCTATCTCCCCAGCCCCTCGTAGATTTTTTTATACCAAGAAAAAATCGTGAGCTAGAGAATTTGAATTTCTCTCACAAAGATATGTTTCTCAGTTAAAATATCCAGCTTTACCTACACTGCCCATATTTGTCCATTAATGTTACTGGAAAAATAATACTAAACACCTGAGCATTTTTGACATTAAATTTATTGTAAACCTAGGGAAGGTTTTTTGTTGTTGTTGTTGTTTTTTTTTTTTTTTTTTTTTTTTTTTTTTTTTTTTTTTTTTTTTGTATTTAGGACAGGGCCTATGGGGTCGGCACAGTCTCACTACACAGCTCAGACTCATAGTGATTCTCCTATTTTCACCCTCCCAAAGGGCTGGGATTAGAGGCACGTGCCACCACTCCCAGTATCAATTGCTGTCTCAACACGCAACAGTGTGCCCTGGGAATGAGGCCCGAGTGGCACACCAGAGATTGTACCCTGGCTGCTTTGGTCTGCATAAGCAGGCACTTTAGTCTGCTAAGCTATCAGGCCAGTCCTTACGGAAGGTTTTTTTTGTTTTGTTCTTTTTAAAGATTTTACTGGTACATGTTTGGAGGACATAATGATTACATTCATTGTGGGAACTACGTACATGTGCATAATATTTCTTTCTTTTAAAAAAAAATATTTTATTTTTTTTTTCTTGTTTCAGAACTTTCGTTTATTTATTGATTTTTTATGGCCAGCTCAGCCTGTCCTGAGGGCAGGGCTGGCACAGCATGTGGTGCTGGGGATCGAACCGCAGTCCCTGCAGCTGCCTAAGCTTTCCTAAGCAGACGATTTAGACCACTGAGCCATCCTGCCGGGCCCCATGTACATAATATTTCGTAATTCTTGTTTATCTGTCTCCTGTTCCAAGTATATTTTGGATATCAGTATCATATCTATCTCTATCTCTGTCTCTGTCTCCATCCATATCCATGTGTGTATGCCTATCTCTATTTATCTATATGAATAGAAATGAAGATACAGACTACTTCACAATTCCCACACTTTGTTATTTAGCATTGTTTATCTTCCCTTTCCTACTTCCCTTCCATTATAGTTTGTATATTTGCCCATTCAAGTCTCATAAAATCATGAGCCAGATTTGTGATTAACTCATGAGCCACTGGGATTATGGATGTGAGTGCTGCTGGGATTATGGGTGTGAGTACTTTGCCCAGCCTGGGGAGCATAGCCTGAATGCAGTTTAAGGGAAGGAGACAGACTTTCTCTCTGTTACCATTGTTGCTATTACTCCTCCCTTGTGCCCTCTTACACTTTGCCACCGCTATGAAAAGCTGCTCTCTGCCATGTACCACTCTGCCCTGGAGCAAGCCAGCTGAATATGGACTGAAACTTTCAGTAACTGTGAGGAAAATAAACCTTTCCTTCCTTCATTTTGAGTGTCAAGTATTTGTCCCAGCAAGGAGAGAATAGTAACTTAGAGACTTTCCCATAGCTAAAGATTCTGCTTGCTATTTCCTATAGTCTATCATCTATTCTGAAATTCATTTAAATATTATGGTTCTTATATAGGAAAAAATCACTAGATATTTAAACTTTGCATTGAATGTCACTTCACTTAATATTATGGTCTAAGGTACATTGATTTCCATACATGAAACTTAAATTTATCATTCTTTATGGCAGACAACAGTACTCAATTATGTATATTACTAAATTTTCTTCAACCATTTATTGCTGAAAATTTAGGTTCTTTCCAATATTTACCTATTATGAGTTGTGTTGATGTAAACATGAGTATGTATACATTCCTGTAAACATATGCTTTTGCCTTTTTAGGAAAGATACTTAGAAGGGGAGTACTGGATCAAATATAACATTTAATTTTCATTTTTTGAGGACACTCTGTACTGATTTCCCCAGTGGTTATAGCAATTTACACTCGTGATAAAAGTGGATACAGCTTCCTTTTTCCCTAAAGTTTTCTCAGAACTTTGTACTTTGTAATAATATGAATGTTAGTTTGTTTGTCTGGAGTAAGGTTGAATCTCGTAGTTTCAATCTGAATTTCTTCAATAACAGTGATAATAAATGTTTCTCAGGTATTTTTTTTAAATTTTACTGGTCTTAGTAAGAAATAAGAATGAGAGTGTTTCAAAACTCATTAGTAGGACAGACATAATAATTAATACAATGCATATTGTTCTTTTCATAGCAGTTGTTCAGAGTATAAGATACAGACATGATAACTTTTCTAAACACTATTGGTATAAATATTTCTTCTCATTGAGCTAAGATAAAGTAGTTTTATGCATAGTCCAATATCCCAAAATAGTAGTGGGTTATCAGAAGACTGGCATTGTTGGAAGCTGTTGACTTGAGCCTTTTACAGCTCAACATACTTATCTGGCTTTACTTTTTATGTGGTTAAACTTTTCTGTTGGATAGTTAAGGCCAAGTTAAAGCAAGACCTGTATAACAAAACACGTAAGTTTCATATCTGACAAAGTCAGTTAAGTCCTGTCTTAGTTATTGCTCTGTCATTGCTGGGACAAATACCAGACATGCAAGCTTAGAGAAGGAAAGGCTTATTTAGTTCACAGTTACTGAAGGATTCAAGATGCTGCTTCCGCATTTTAGTGTCTGGAGGAGAGGCTGGGGAGCTGCTGTGTCCAGGATGATTCACTCCAATCCTCCAAGATACCGCTGCCTTGGGGATGGAGGAGAACATTGTGACAGCACTTGCTGTCAGTTTAATGGTCCGCGCCTCTCTTGGCCACGGCCCTCAAGCCCCAATCTGGTCCTTTGGCCCTGCCCATTGAGCCGCGTGCTTGACAGCCCCATGATTTACATGAGGCTTTGCGGGGACAACTAGATACAAATCATAATAAATACCCTCAGGATTACCCCTGAAACCATGTACTTTGTATGACTTTTGTCAGCTGCAGCCGTCTGGATGAGTCATGGCCATTGATTGATCAGTTTGCTCTCTGTGAAAGCAAGAGAAAATGTTTTCTCTCTAGGAGACTATGAGACTCTCCTTAGGCACACTGTACAACATTGATCCCTTTCCTTTGTAGCCCGATAATCTCCTTGAGCATAAAATTTGGGAAACCACTGAGTTATAGAATGATACAGCACGGGTTCTCTTATGTCCTGAGTCCTCAATGACCTTGAAGGACTAGGCCCAAAATATTGACTATGCTTGTAGACCTTCTTTTACTCTAATTTTTTGGTCTAAAAACTTAAGTTGTTAAACCCTTAGAAGAGAAGCTTAGTGATACTATTACTGTATAACACAGGTACTTGAGCTTAACATCACTGTCTTTCTCAATATCAAATACCTTAGACTTAACATGGAACAGGTATTTTCCATCAATCATTGATATTCTATTAAATCCCTTTAGAATATGGTAAAAAAAAATAAAACAGTTGCACATTTTTACATGGCAATTTAGAACTCTAACCATAAACAAAATTGTAGCAGGTCAATCCTGTGACATTTTCCTTCTTTCTTATTCTCTTTATCACCCACTTTTTTTTAAGTAAACATTTACCTGAGAGTATAATAACAATGGAAGTGACATGAGAAGCAGCAAACATATAAAAGACCAAAATGATAGAGATTCCAAGCATGGTTTTAGTATAACACATTGTTATTAGTGTCAAAACCCATTGGAGAGTCTAAGGACCACTGTCTAATTTATACTGTGTACATAAGTGCATGGTTTTGTCCCCTCCATGTTTTCTAATTTTTCTTCTTGCTGTCTGTTTGTTTGTTAGTCAGTAAGTTGTTGATTTCCATTTAGACTGGCTACGCCTTTCCATTTTTATTTCTTATTTTGAATTCTTACACTAGAGAGACTATACTATGTTTACACATTTAGATCTAGTTATTTCACTTTTGAGTGTATGTTCCAGGTACATTTACTTAAATATGAAGGCTTTGAATTTATTAATCTTTATAGCTGAGTAATATTCGTTTGTATAAAAACACCATATCTTTTTCAACCATTCTTTAGGTGATGGGCCTTTTGGTTGTTTCCAAGATTTGGCTATCAAAAATTGTGCTGCTATAAACATGGGAGCACAAACATCACTATGATATGATGTTTCAAGTTCTGCGAAAATTTCCAGTAGGAAGATAGCTGGGTTGAATAGGATTTCCAGTCCAAATTTTTATTTATTTATTTATTTATTTTATTTATTTTTATTTTTTTAATTTTTTTGTCTTTTTGAGACAGGGTCTCACTATGCAGTTCAGGCTGACCTTAAGCTCACTCTTGTAGCCCAGGCTGGTCTTGAACTTGCACTGATCCTCCTGCCTCAGCCTCCCAAGTGCTGGGATTACAGATGTGCACCACCACACCCTGCTAGTCCAAATTTTTAAAGGAGTCTCCGCATTGCTTTCCATAATGGTTGCACCAATCTGCATTCCCACCAGCAGTGGAGAAGAGTTCCTTTTCCCCCACAGCCTCTCAACATTTGTTGATGGTTGATATCTTTATGATAGTCATTCTTTCTGGGATGAGATGATATTTAAGTGTTGTTTTAATTTGCATTTTATGGATGGCTAGTGATGTGAAGCATTTCTTCAAGTATTACTAAGCTTCCAGTGTCTTTTCCTCTGAGAAGTGTGTGTTCATCTTGGATACTCATTTCAAGATTGGGTCTTTGAATTTTGGGACCCTAATGTATTTTAATTATTCATAAATTCTTCATAGAAGACCTTTACCTGTAAACTTACTAGTTAAGAGTGTTTTTTTTTTTCTTTTTTGAAATTTATAGGTTATATTTTTACTCTGTTGGTAATTTCTTTAGACGGAAAAAAAAAAGAAAACTTCTCCACAAGAGAAGGCACCAGTTGTTTATTCTTTCAAGTGTTACACATGCATTTTTATTTTTGTCTATGAACTGTTTGCCTACCCCGATATCTTCAAGATTTCCTCCTACTTTCTCTCCTAGGAGATTTAGTGTTTCTGTTTTAATATTTTATTTTATTTTATTTTTTTTCTTGTTTCAGAACCTTTGTTTGTTTATTCACTCATTTTTATGGCCGGCTCAGCCCACCCTGAGGGCAGGGCTGGTGCAGCATGTGGTGCCTGGGATTGAACCGAAGTCCCTGAAGCTGCCCAAGCTTTCCCAAGCAGGCGCTTTAGACCACTGAGCCATCCCGCTGGGCCCCTTTGTTTTAATATTTAAAGCTTTAATCCATTTTGACTTTAGTTTAGTGCACAGTGATAGACCTGGGTCAACTTTTAATTTTTGCCATGTAGGGAGCAAATTTTTCCAGTATCATTTGTTAGAGAAACTGAGTGTGTTTGTATTTTCTTCTGCATCTTGTAATCTATTCCACTGATTCTCAGGTCTATTTTTTTTTTTTTTTTTGCAAGTACTATGCTGCTTTTTTTTTTAAGAATTTTTTTTATTTTATTTATTATTTTTATTCTTGTTTCAGAACCTTTGTTTGTTTATTCACTCATTTTTATGGCCGGTTCAGCCCGCCCCAAGGGCAAGGCTGGCGCAGCATGTGGTGCCGGGGATCGAACCGCAGTCCCTGAAGCCGCCCAAGCTTCCCCAAGCAGGCGCTTTAGACCACTGAGCCATTCCACCAGGCCCCAATGCTGCTTTTAATCACTATAGTTTTGTAGTATAATTTTAAGTCAGGAGTTATATAATGCCTCCTGTCTTATCTTTGTTGTCCAGGATTGTCTTTGCTATTTGAGGTCTTTTCTGGTGTCAAATAAATTTTAGGAATGATTCCTCCAAGTCTATGAAATATATTGATAGTATTTTAATAGAGGTTGCATTATATCTGTATAAGAATCTGGGTAGTATGGTCATCTTCACAATGTTGGTTCTTCCTATCCATGAGCAGAGAATATCTTTCCATTTTCTGAAATCCTCTACGGTCTCTTTTGTCAGAATACTGCAGTTTTCATTGAAAAGATCTTGTCCTTCTTTACCTAGATTAATTCCTAAGTATCTCATATTCCACAGTGCTATTGTAAAAGGTATTTTTCTCTAATTTCTCTCTCAGTGTGTTTGTTAACTGCATAGAGGAATACTATTGATTTTCGCTTGTTGACTTTTCATCCTGCTACGTTAATGATTTGCGCATTAATGCTAGTAGCTACTTGGCGGAGTTTTTTTGGGTCTACCAAGTAGACTATCATGTCATCTGCAAATAATGATTTAGCAATTGCAGTATACATTGCTATAAATATGAGTGCACATATGTTGCTGTGGTTAAGATCCTTTTTTTTTTTTATTGTTGTATTTAGCACAGAGACTACAACACTACAGGCCCTATAGGGTCTCACTACACAGATCAGACTTGTAGTAATTGTGCTATTTTCAGCCTCCCAAGTACTGGGTAATAGGCATGCACTACCATACCCAGCCTTAATCACCTCCTCAGTGTGTCCCAGGGGCGGACTGGCAAAAGATGCAGGGGATTGCACACCACTGACTGCACTGTCCTAGGCAGGTGCTTTCGTTCTGCTGAGCTATTTGGCCAGCTCCTATGATGCTTTCTACTTACTGCTTTGGAAAAATACCAAGAAATCACCAACGATGGAAAAACAGACCTCATGGAATGAGAAAAAAATCTTAGCCAGATGTTCTTCCGAAAAAGGACTAATATCTTCAACATATAAAGAACTGAAAACAGTCAGATCCCTTGGATTGAAAGATGCAGTCAAAAACTAGGCATGTGAAATAAAGAGACACTTCTCAGAAGAAGTGCAAATGGCTAATGCAACTCTACTGATCACTCAAGAGATGCAAATCAAAACAATACTGAAATTCCATGTCATTCCAGAGATAATGGCTGTGATACACAAATCAGTCCGCACAAATTCTGGCAGCACTGTGGGTAGTAGAAAGGAAGCCATCTCCACTGTTCCTGGGAGTGTATATTCATGCAGCCACTGTGGAAATCAGTGTGGAGATTCTTCACAAAACTAGGGCTAGAGGGGCCATTACCCTTCTTAGGGTAATCACTTTGACTATGTCAGCTCTGCCTATCCATAAATATGGGATTGCTGTTCATTTTCTGACATCCTCTTTGATCTTTTCCAGAGTACTATGATTTTCATTGTGGAAGGGTTTTTTTTTTTTTTAACTTCCTTTAGATGATTACTATGTACTTCATTTTACTTAATGATATTGGGAAAGGTAGTTTCCTGATTTTCTCATTGAATTTATTATTATGAAAACCTCAGTACTTTACAGTCCTGTGCAATGTTAACCACCATGTAAGTTTCTGGTTGTTCCTGTCTCAAAATCACTGACATTAATTATAAAAGAACCTTAGAGATGCATGTAGAGGCTAGAAAGTAGGAAAATGAAGTGCACCTTAACTGAAATAGAGATAGCATTACATAAATATATAGAATATTACTGGTGATAGTGAAATCAGATAAGGTATATAGTCCTTTAACACAAAGCGCTTAAATTATCTTTCAAGAAGACTCTGCAGGATTCTGTAAAGGGCTGTTTGAAACTAACTTTTCAGTCATGTACATATATCGAAGTTAACTTGTTTGTTAAAAAATCTTTTGTCATTACAAGCTCTAGACACCTTCCTGCAGAGCATAACTCTTTACATCCTGAAAAAGGTGCATCGTATGAAGAGGAAGAAAGAACATTTTCCTAAACAGAAGAACTTTACACTCTCGCTTTTTTTTTTTTTTTTTCAGAATCGAGGGTTGAACTCAGACTGTTGTGCTTGCTGGGCAAGAGCTTATTCTACTGAGCTATCTCTCCAGCCTGTTCTCACTTCTTAATATACAGTCAACAAGCAACCTTCCTTTCTCCTCTTGTACAAAACAAGCAGCACCACCCTCACAAGGACGAAACTTACAGTTTTGTCCTGGGTTGTTAACAAGTGGTCAACTCGTTATACCCATTTGAACTGAATTAGCATGGTGCTGAGTGTGGTAGGCCTACATGAGGACTATCACCAACAGCATATGAGGTAGAACAGGAGAAGCTGTAGAGAGGCTGTCAGAGAAGCTGTTTCAAAGCCCCTGGTACTCCCAGGGTATTATACTGGAGGACATTGTCCTGCTGGATTTCCAGATAAGCTTAGCTATTCCTGTTAGAGGAAGAGCTCGGGATCTTGTTGTTGCTGAAAATTACTTCAATGCATTTTACGGGATCTCTGATTCTCATCTTGCGCGTAACTTCCTGGCTGTGAAGGAGAAGATGTAGTACTGCTCAGCTCCTGGCAACACCTACCACTTTTACTTTCCTAGTGGGAACTCACCTTTCCTCATTACAGAATGAATTCAGGACCTCACTGCTGCTGAGGATGGCTGTGGTACCTTTTGGGGGAATTCTGATTCTTACCTTCAATATTTTTTTCTTGGTTTTGGTTCAGATATCTCAGCCTGATTGTACATATCCTTCAACCTGCTGGTGTAGACTTTCCAGCTACCACAACTGACCTTTCAGCCATTTCAGCACAGATTGGTGAAGTGGCCCCACCAGACATTCTAGTGGGCTGTAGACCTCCAATTACACTTGTGCGAGGCATTGTTATGGCCTCTAGAACTTTTACTGGACTCGTGCAGGACACAATTGGGGGTGCAGGCTCGTGGCTGTATTCTTTGGTCTTTAATGTGTGGATAGATTTCTTGCACACTTTGTAAATGATTCTTTGGGTGATTATAAAATAATCTTATAAAACATGTCCCATATTTTATTGTTCCCTTTGTAGAAATCCCAAGCCACAAGTTTAGAGTCCTTAGTCTCCTTGCCAGGGGGCCATCCAATATGGCTTTTCTTTTTGGAAAAGCCTGGTGCCATGGTATTGGCTTTTATACACATTGGGCAGTGAGCCCTTACTAGATAATAGCAGTATTAAAACAAAATTTATGTCGGAGTTTAAATTCAATTTCATAGAATGCCTGGCATAATTATTTTACGCAATAGATGCTCAGTGACCATTTGTTAAATTGAGACATAAAATCAGAAATAAACAATGGGCAATGTCCTGTGGTTCTACCTCAAGAATTATTATATCTTCTGATCTGACCAGTCATTATATATTGGAACCAGCACTGTTTCTGTCTTTCCCTCACCTATTTGCATATTTACATTTGTTATGCAGCACCTTCCTAGATATGAGAAAGAAATCCTGCATATCTCTATATTTCGTGAGATTTTTTGGCTAATGTTAACATGAAGTAACAATTCTACTTCAAATATATTTTTTAAAAAATACTTTGTTCTAAACTATGAGCACAGGGACCGGGTCCAGTCCCTGCGGCCCCAAACCTAGGAACGCTGTGCCAGCTACATAGTCCAGCAGTGGTGGTGTACTCCTATAATCCCAGACCTGGTGAGGATAACAGCAGAAGGATCACTATGGTAATGAGCTGTGTAGTGAGACCTGTACCAAACACATAAAAGTGCAATAAAATAAAATAAAAATTTATGACTGTGTTTCCTGACAACAGATTCAAATTACTTTGAATTATTTGTTCCTCTATAAAAGGGGTACACAATGTCTCATAACCAAGAAAAAAAGAAAGTCATAATTAAATGTATTTGAAAAGTGCATCACCAATAGCGTTAGTGGGTAGACCTAATGTTTTCTATAACTTTCAGATATTATATCATATTATTTCTAAAACTAAGTTGGTGAGGGATGGTGGCCAACTAAGCTTAACAGTAAATTCTAAGTTATTACCTTAATAGTTACAAGAATGTTGGGTGGGTCTGATGCATAGTTTAAATTAAGTGGCTACTTTTTAAATGAGCTAAAATAGGCCAAGATAATTTTGGCTTGGAACATGCTGTAATCTATCTTGTCTAAACCATGATATAGGATCTTTAACAGAGATGCAGCTTTTAGAAAACTTACATGTCTCAGTATGGTTAGATATTCTTGAAAGACTAATATAATAAGGTAAATGGAAATTTGATAATTTCTCTGATATTTTGCTGTCATAATTTAGCTGTATAATTTCGATGTGATCCCAGTGATACAATTACAAAAGAGTAAATTGCTTCAACACTGCTTCAAGCTGAATTAAACTTCATTCTATGGCTACTAGCTGCTATAGAGAAGCAAATAGTCTTGCTTAGTTTGATCACTTTGTCTTATTCTTCAGTAACAAAAGTTATAATTTATCAACTAATCAAATATAATTGGAAAACATCTGGGATATTTATAACTTCCTTGGGGAAAAGTGACACTTTGTGTTAATAATTAATAACTGCTTTGGGGCCAATTTTTAGAGTATTGAAGTTTGAGTCTGTTTCCCTCTTATCTTCTACTTCAGTTAATTTTCCATCAAATCGTTGCTCCAGCAAATGGAGTTGTTTCATGATCTGAGGTGGTAATATTCTGCACTACTTTTTTTTTTTCTATTTTGTGTAGGGGCTCACTATGCAGCTCAGATTCATAGTGACCCTCTGCTTTTAGCCTCTCCAGGTGTGCACCACCGTTCCTGGACTCACCCACCAGCTCAGTCCACCCAGGGGTGGAGATTGTGTGGCATGTGGTGCCAGAGATCAAATCCCAGCCCCTGTGCTTTCCTAAGCAGGAACTTAGTCCACTGATCTATCTCTTTGGTCCTCTACACTACTTTTTAAATGTATCTATATCTACATCTATATAATGCATAATATATACAATATATTGTATTATATATTAATACAGAGAGGGAGAGAGAGAGAGAGACAGACAGAGACAGAGAGAGAGAAATATTCTGTTGGCAGCTAGCTTCATAATATGCCTGTATACATCTAGAGAATGTCAATCTATTTCTTTCTATTAACAAACTGGAAAGAAGTCTACATTCTAGAACCTACATAATATCATTTTTTGATGATTATAGACCATCAGCTATGATTTTTGCTATTATCAGTCCTGAGAATTCCCTTTAAATAATACCTATGAATAAAATTGACTTCAGAAATCAAAAATATGAAAGAAAGAAAGAAAGAAAGAAAGAAAGAAAGAAAGAAAGAAATATTAAGAGAGATGAAAATATGTAATATAACCCGTGTTAAATTTAAACAATTTGAAAAAATGGCAAAAAAAAGGAAGAAAAAAAAAAGAAATATTAAGAGAAACAGTATCTGGCTAGAGTTGAAAATACTTCTGAGGCATGCTCCTTTAGATCTCATATTCACAAACAGAGGAATATCACCCCAAAAGGCAATAATTGACTATTATAGCATGAAAAATATTACATGTTTTTGTAGTAGCATGTTGGAAACCACAGGAAGCCAGGAAATTTATCACATTTGTGTAGGTTGTACTGGGCCTCAGTGCCTAAAACAAGCAAGCTAACCAAGTGCTGAGAAAAACATCTTGTCTGGTTCAGGCCAGCTATTAATTGCTAAGCAACCTTGTGTTATATGATACAATCTTTGAAAAACTATAAATAAAGGATCGTTTTTGTGTGCATTGACTTGCCCATCAGGCAGATTGGCGACCACCTAGCCCAGCTTTTTATCTTCTTGTCTCTGTGTCTCCCCGGGGTAAAACCATTTACAATAAAACCAAAGGATGCCTACAGTAATATTCATCATGTATGTACACATGTGTACATGGCTGTAGTATTAAAACTTCCTACAGAGTACAGTTATATTGTTGTATATAAAATAATCTTTTTTTTTCGGTACTGGAAATTGAACTCAGGACCCTGTGCTTGCAGACAAGCACTTATTCTACTAAGCTGTCTCCCTGGACTTAAGATTATCTCCTTTAGAGAAAAAATAAAGTGAAAAGAGTTCAATAAAACTACTGTAGACAGTTTTAAAAGCTAAAAAAAAAAAAAATAGTGGAAGAATGTTCACAATTAAAACAATCGAATTAAATTTGATTTAGAGAAAGAGAAGAAATGGCATTGATTCTGAAGGAAATAAAACTATTTTAGTGTGAGGTTAGGGGCATGAGTAATGCAAACTAGTATGTTAGCGTATTAGCTTCAAAACTTCGATTAGAGATGATACCCATTAGCAGAAAGAGTCGATAAGAAGATAGGAAGATAAGAGAAGATAAAGAATAGAACAGAATATCCATTACTTAATTAAATTTATTCTTAAGCAATTAAACAGAATGAAATTATGCTTTATATCATGTCAATTCTATGTATTCTGATCTCTAAGTCTCATCCCAATTTTTGGATGGTAATTTGTGCATTTAGATTGTTTAATATTGACTTCAGAGGACAGAACAGAAAAGAGTAAACAATAGTGAAGACTAAGTTCATTGATATAAAGTTCATGTGATTACAGATAGTCCCATGCATAGGACAACTCTGCATGGATTAAGAGCATACTGTCACTGTCTTGAATTCCTAGACATGGAATTACATTTTCATTTCTCACTAGATCCTATAAATTATGAAGCTGTTCCCTTAACATAGTACAATAAGGGAGACTGGCAACAAACAGATTTACTTGGTCTTGGGAGGAAAAGTTTCACTTTTAAAATTTAGCATCTTAGGTATTATTATGTTTATTTGCCTTAGGGCAAGGAATCAACAGGCAAATATACCCTATTTGGGTGACTGAAGCAAATTTCACTAAACATATCCAGTAATTTGACCTGAAAATATGCCCTACTAGAAGAGAAACTGTGGTATTAACACTGCTAACAGGTTCTAGGTTCTGAAGAAATTCTTTCGAAGGTTCTTGATTTCCTGAACAAAGAAACACAGGAAATGTATAAAGGATTTATATTTATTAAAGGTGGAAGATAAATACACTCTGCAAAGTAAGAAGAGGCCAATGGCAGATTCATAGCAGCTGGGGAGGTAGTCTTGTATCTGTGATTTCTAAATTACAGACCCCCTCATGCAGATAAGACACTTGGGACAATTATCGTAGTAAAAGCTCATTTTTTTCAGGTGCCAAATTTAAAGCACCCTATGGAAGAAATGCTTGTATTTTTTGTTTTTTGTTTTTTTAATTTCTATCATTTAAGACAATATCTACAGAGTCTCACTATGTAGACTCGTAGTGATTCTCCTGTTTTCAATATCCCAAGTGCTGGGATTAAAAGCACGCATCACCTCTCCCAGTCTCAATCACTGTCTCAGCACACCCCAGGATGGGACCAACAGGACGGGAAGGGGATGGAATCTCAGCCACTGTGTGTTGTAATGTTCTGTGTTGGTGCTGAAAGAAATGATGAGAAGACCCGATGAAGGTAGCTCAGAGGACTCACTGAGATCTATCTCTCTCGAAGTGAGCCCAGAACTCTAGAAGCATTTCCTTTTTATTTAGGTCACACAATAGAAGATTTACAGGGAGGAGAGAGGATCACCAACGTCTTAAGTAAGGGTGGAGATATCAATCAGTATTAAGCTATTACACCTTTTTTAGATTCTAGTCTTCTAAGATCCCTAAGTAACAGATTACAACCCACCCTAAGCTTTGTTTATTGTTCTTCACTTCTTTAAGATACTAGTTTCTAATTTCTACAACTGTGTTTTGCCAACGCAGGTACTTTAGTCCATTGAGCTATTTGGCCAACCCTAGAAATGCTTGTTTTCATATTAGATATAAGTGAGGACGGGCCCGGCGGGATGGCTCAGTGGTCTAAAGCGCCTGCTTGGGAAAGCTTGGGTGGCTTCAGGGACCGCAGTTCTATCCCCGGCACCACATGCTGCGCCATCCCTGCCCTCGGGGTGGGCTAAACCGGCCATAAAAATGAATGAATAAACAAACAAAGGTTCTGAAACAAGAATAAAAGTAATAAATAAAATTAAAAAAAAAAAAAGATATAAGTGAGGAATTCAAATAACATTTTTTGTTTGGTATAGTGTTCAGGAATTATGGAGTTAACTTAAGAGTCTGTGTTTTGGACATGTATCCTGGGACTCATTATGACTTTGACAAATTAGACCAACTTACTTATCCAGATTTGTCCAGCCCCAATCTCCTACCTCAAGGTCATACACACAACCCTCTTGATACACAAGAGACATTATCGTACCTGAGTAATAAAGATAGGGCTCCACAACATCATGTATTACCAGTTAATTACAGAAAGACTGCATTTATAATAATTTGTTAGGTCTCAACCCCCAAGTGATCCTACAGAATACACTTTAAGATCATACATTATCCATATTCTTTCGGCTATCTGGTCACCCAGCTCTCTATTTTAACAAGGAACATAATATATCTAAATGCCATAGCTAATACCCATAGATATTAGGAAAAGGGGCATATTTTAAAAACTTCCCAAGTCAGGCACAGTGGTGCATGCCTGCAATCCCAGCATTTGAGAGGCTGAGGCTGGAGGATAGCTGTGAGTTCAAGACCAGCCTGGGCTACAAAAGTGAGCTCAAGGCCAACCTGAACTGTATAGTGAGACCTTGTCTCAAAAAGACCAAAAAAAAAAAAAAAAAAAGAAAAACCCTCCCTCCTCGAGCTGAAGCCTGACTTAGTTTCTTACATGATTAACATCCCAATGTCTGTTCAAAAGAAACAAGGAAGACATGTTTAAAGCACCAACATTATAGTACAACCCCTAAGAGAAATGCTGATATGCATCATAATTACCTTAGTGGCCAGAATCCCAGAATTTATTTTGTGTACATGAGAAGATAGTCAAACTCAGGGTGCAGATCACTTTGTGGCAATGCCTGAAGTTACTTGAAACTCTATGTCCTCCTTACAATACATTCTACCTATTTGTATACATGCTCTGTCTCCTGAATCTTTCATAAAGGGCACAAAGAATAGAGGACTAACAAAGTGAGGAGCTACTTTCTCATTACATCAGGATCTGGTTTCCTGGTGGCAAAATTTTGAGCACACAGGTATAGAAGTATGAGAAGACAGGCCAAATTTGTAATTGAGAAGGAAGAGAGATAATTCAATCTGAGGAGAGGAAGAATTGAAGGTGGACCCCATACCAGTGACAGAGAAAGTCAGGTCAGCCCATTAACAAAGGGTAGGGATAAATTTTTAAGAAGCTGATGGTCAGCCCATTATTTGATTGATCCTTGCTGATGTTTTTTCTCCGCAAGTTACCTCCAGAAATGCCTTTGTCACTCTGGGTACAAGGTATTCACCGTGAGGTAATTATTCCTACTTAGAGGATTAAGCCTCACTTTCAGGATCTGATCCTGGCCCCAGATAGGGCCTGAGAATATTTCTGAGGCTGAAATACAGAAACCTAACCAACCTTGCTCATGGAACAAGTCCCCAGTTTCACTGACTCCATTCACAAAAGGGTAGTTTTCAGAATGAGTCTGTAAGGTGTGGAAAAGTTTATTAGACAGAAATGTAAGGACACACTCAAGAGTTGAGTGTAAATGTTCAGAGAAACAACACATGCTGCAGTATGGAACTTGGAATATTTATGTAGTATTGGAGCCAAAAATCTGTGAATTTGTCACTAGATAATCTGGTCTTAATTTGATGAATGAGGGGGGATAACCCAGCCCCAGAAAACAATGGTCTATTCATAGGGGAGAGCCTATTCTATATGTGAAAACCTGTGAGCTATTAACTAGGGTAAAATGACATTTGAAAAAAAAAAAGCTAAGAAAAGAAAAGAAATATCAGAACTCACTTATAGATAAAAGAGATTAACTCACATTTGGAGAAGACAGGGAAAAGGAAATTTAAACTGGAATTATATCTCAAAGCAGTAGTATTTTTTAAATATTACTTTTAAATTATGATTTTCCTTGTTTCCTTTCTATCTATGTCTTAGTTACTTTTTACTCATTGCTGGGACAAATACCTGACACCCAAAATGAAGGAAGGAAAGGTTTATTTAGCTCACAGTTACTGGAGGTTTCAGTCCATATTCAGCTGGCCCAAGGCTAAGTGGAACAGGGCAGAGAGCATCCAGTTCATGGCGGTGGAACAGCAACAACCGCGACAGAGGCAACCAACCAACCAGGGCAGCAGAGAGCAACAGTTCTAGTCTGTCTCTCTGTCTCTCTTTAAATTACATTCAGGCTCTCTGCCTTAACCTATCCTCCTCAGGCCACACCTATAATCCCAGAAGTACTCTGACCGTAATCCCATCAGTATTAAAACACATAATCCCAGTGACTCTTGAGTCAAGTCTCAATCTATAGAGGTCCCCATTCTATGGCTGCATGAGGCTTTGTGGGGACAACTAGACATAAACCATAACAACCTAGTTGTTTCATATCTGTTTTACCTTAGTGTCATCACAAGGTATCATCATAAGGTTTAATGCATCTCTAAGGCTCTTCTGTTCTTGGAACTGGAGATGCCCATAGGATTGGGGCAGAGAAAAATTTTCTAGTGGTTACTCCGGAATGTCCGGAATAGGATATTGTAAAAGCCAATGCTTGGATGTCCCAGTGTAACTTTAATTTTTTTTTTTTTTTTTTTTTTTTTTTTTTTTTTTTTTTTTTTTTTTTTTTTTTTTTTTTTTTTTTTTTTTTTTTTTTTTTTTTTTTTTTTTTTTTTTTTTTTGTCTTTTTGAGACAGGGTCTCCCTATGCAGTTCAGGTTTGCCTTGAGCTCACTTTTGTAGCCAAGCTGGTCTCAAACTCACACTGATCTTCCTGCCTCAGCCTCCCGTGTGCTGGGATTATAGGCATGCACCACCACGCCTGGCTATCCCAGTACATCTTGAAAAAGTCTGAGCATCTGAGTTACTCTTGTCTTGTTGGGCCCTCAGTCTTTAAGGGAATGAGACAGGTAAATTCAGGGGTAAGTACCACTTTGAGACACACATTCCAGTTGAGGCAAAAGGTTAGGCTATGGCAAACTGGCTGAGCACACGAGCATGACAGGAAGTACTCAGAAAGTGCATGGGCAGCTGCTTGGAAGACAATAGTGTACTAACTATTATAACTTTCCTGCAATCTTGTTTTGAATTTTTATACCACTGCTTGACTTGTTTTTTTTTTTCTTCTCTTTAAAATTAAAAATTAGTAATATTAAAATAGTTTCAATCAGAGAATGCTATGTTTGATTCCTATAAGAATGCAAGCAGAACTTTGAGAGAACAGCTACACTTGAGGTCAGCCTGAGGGAGTGGAGGCCCAGAAGTTGACTTCATTAAGCTTTTGGCCGTTCTGCTCCCCGCGTAGAGTGGCTTGCCATACCTCTATGAAGTGCACTTCTTTTCTTAGCTTGAATTGGACTACACTCATTCTTTAGAGCATGTGAGCATTTTTCTTTCTTTTTTTTTTATTGCCCCCCCGCGGGACTGGGATTTGAACTCATGACCTTGCACTTGCCAAGTAGGCACTTGTGCCATGGAGTTATCTCCCCAGCCCCTGAGCATATTTCTTTTCATATCTTTAAAAAACAGAAAGCCTTGCTACCGTGTGTGTGTGTGTGTGTGTGTGTGTGTGATGTCATCATTCTTTCTTCAGGCCTACTTCAGTGTGCAATCACAACAGCTCAGAGGCTGAAACCGTTGCTCAGAGTTCAAGTTCAGTTTGAAGTCCAAGAGAAGAATTGCCTTGCTGAGTTTGTCATCATGAGAAAGCCCCAAGAAAATAGACCCAAGGTGAAAAATCCTTAGCCTTTTATTTGTAATCCAAGGAGATGAGAACAGAGGTGCAGAAGAAAAACTTCTCTGAGGAGTCTTGATCAGGACACAGGGAAGGAAAATGAAAGTCCGATTTGTGGCCCACACTCCTGAGGCTAAGGGAGCTTACGGGGCCAGGAGGGCACAGTGAGGAGGGCAGGCGTCTCACAGCCCTACTGCGCAAGCCTGTCCCAGGCTTTAGTCATGCATTCTGGGTGCTCTGTGCTGCTCTTCCAAGGCTTGATTCACCTCGACCTCATTTCCACCACTCCTCTGCCCTGAGTGTGCCACAATGCTAAGAGCCCTCGGAAAAAAGCACTATCCAGAGTCCACAGCACCACAGAACCGCACTAACAACCGATTAATATGCTTACATCCAGAACTGAGATGGGAGCAGCTGCAGAATTGAAGGACTTAAGAAAGAAGATATAAGATAAAGGCTGAGGTTCCAAGTTTCTTTTTCTAATTTTACTTACTCATAGAGTATCAACAGATCTCCAAAAGTAAAAGGTCAGTGCTTTTTAACAAATGCGTCCTTGTGTCCTAATGCGTACTATAGCCAGCCTGAGATTGACACTAAGATGAGCTTGTTCTACAACTGTGGCTCCAAGTTGAATTATCTTGATTAGGAATTGTCACGTAGATGTAAAAGAAAATAGTCCTCTAAACCATGTGCAGCATACTCTTAATTGGTTTTAAGTATCAGAATGGTATGGTTTTATTATTACTATACTATGAACAATTTTTATAAACTTCCATGAAAGCAAGTGCTATTCCAACTATTAACTCTAAAATTGTATAACTTATGGTAAAGAGTAGAAGATGGGTAATTGTGACAGATTTTCTTTAGTCAGTATGAAAAGTAAACAGGAAAGTTTGTGGGTCGGCTAAGAAAATAATTCCTGTGTCATTTAAAAAGGTGTCTGCAAAATCCTACTGGAGAAGTTGCTAGCTCTGCAAGATGATTGTATTTTGGAAGTTGATGAAGTTTAGTTGCTGGAAGTATAACTTTCATAACAGTAAAGACAAATGCTAACAGAAAATATTCCCTTCCATTTCCCTTGAATAATTTCTGTCTGGAGTACTCACAAGTTTTTAACAAATCCTCTTTCATGACATCAGAACTATTCAAAGATGACAGCAGGGAATCACAAAAGAGACACACAACATGGCTACCTACTTTTCTCCTTCAAGGAGGCAAGCTATGGCTCTTTTCAGATGATGTGGAAAAAGGTGTGATTTTTATATTTAAGGAAATCTGTTGAATTTGAGATTTTTAGTTTCCATCTGACACTGAAAGAGAAATTCTTGCCGGGTTGTGTCCCTGTTGCTGCTTGGCTGCTTGGGTCAACACAGCTTCTAGTCCTCCTCTCCAGTTGAGGTAGAATTAGCAATGGTTGGTTACACCCACCCCATTAGGAAGGAGACCCGTGGGAGGAACCCAACTAAAGTACAAGACACTCATGATAGCTGGTTCCTGTAGTATTCAATGTATGCCAGCCTATACCTTCTAGTCAGGTAGCTGTTCAGTTATGTCCAAGGAACCTTAACTGAGTAATTAAAAAGAGGAAATGCTCCTTGAGATAAGCACGCCTGCAAAAATTGATAAGTTTGCTCTTTCCTGTGACTCAAGGCACAGTGTAAGCTGTTTAAATGTTACCCTGGAGCTGTGGCTTAGTTGAGCTTAAACAGAGCTTACCCATCTCAAAGGAAATAGACTAAAATCGACATACGGAAGCAGTCAGAATTTCTCAATCATGGTAGGTCTCTCCTCTCTCTCTTACACACACACACACACACACACACGCACACATTTTATCCTTCTTCGCATTCCCTATGATTTCCTGCTATCAGTAAAAATTGCATTGTATCTTTCCTCAGAGTAACAGCAGGTATGATGGCAATTGCTGTGATTGGCTGTGCCGTGAGTAATGTTTCATATCCCAGTCCATCTCCTTCTTTTGCCTTTAGAGCTGACATCAGGTTCACTTTGATTCCAGAAACAATAAAGTCAAAGGTTGTTCTCCTGAGTTTCTGTTCTACATCCCAGCCCATTCTTGTCTGATTTCTGTCTATGGCAAATGGCTCCAGGCTTCTCACAACAGGAAATCACAAAGAAATAATGCAACAGGATACAGAATCAGAGTCAGAAAGACACATAAATATTTTCATTCTGTTACTAAGGAAATAGCTGTGCAATGAAGTAATGACAGGACAGCGAGAAGAACTTTTGCTATGGATGGACTTGGCTGCAAATATATTGATATTTATATTGTGTGAATACTTTTAAAATGATAATAAGTTTTGAGGTAAGAGGCTGCTCATATGTATTTACATACTTAGGAGAACTAGAGATGTGCACAAATATATTGTTTCTTTAAAATTTATCAGTGTGACGTGTAGAATTAGCAAAAAAAAAAAAAAGGTACAATGAAAGTTACAATGACAACATTGGCCGAATGGAGCTGAATACATGAGAATGCACCTCAGATTTGAGATTTATGGGTGGCTGAGAATAACCTAAAGTATATAAGTGCAGTATAGAGAACACAAGCATATTATTTCGACTTATTCTTTTGAGCTAAAACAGATATAATAAAATGTGTAATTGTTTTTATTACATTATATAGGAATTTATTAGGATAGCAATGATTGATGGAAAATATTGGTTGCATGTTAAGTCTAAGACGTTTGACATCCCAAAAGACAGTGATGCCTACATTATAGGGTGATAGCATCATTAAGCTTCTCTTCTGAAGAGTTAAAACTTAACTTGGAAGACCAAAAAATTAGAGAAGAAGAAGAGCTACAAGGATAGCCAATATTTTGGCCTTAGCCCCTCGAGGTCAGTGAGGACCCAGGACATAAAAGAACCTGTACTGTAACATCCTATAATTCAGTCGGGTCCCAAATTTTCTGTTCAAGGAGATTATGGGGCGACAGAGGCAATAGATTGATGATGTATATTGTGCTTAAGGAGAGTCACCTAGAGAGAAAACATTCCCTCAGGTTTTCACAGAGAACAAACTGGTCAAGCAATGGTGTGTCTCGTCCAGATGGCTGACACTGACAAAAGTTCTCCAAAATATTGTACATGGATTCAGGGTAAATTCTGAGAGAATATCACTGACCTTGTCAGATATAAAAGTAACAGTTTTTGTTATATAGGTCTTGCTTAAGTTGGTCCTAACCATCCAGCAAGAAAGTTTAACCATGAGGTAAAGAAAGTAAAGCCATATTAATATGCTGAGTTGCAAAAGGCTCAAGTCAACAGCTTCTGACTTTGCCATGTCTGCTGATAATGCACTACTGTTATGGATTATTAGACTCTACATACAACAATTTTCTCTTGGTTCAATGAGAAAAAATATTTGTACTAGTAATGTTTAGACAAGTTGTCATATCTTCATCTTGTTCTCTGAACAACTACTATGAAGAAACAATATACATTATATTAATTATTGTAGCTGTCCTACTAATGTGTTTTGAAATCGTCTCATTATTATTTCTTTCTTATTAAAATTAATAAAATTTTTTGACTGTATATGTACCTGCTTCCTCTTACTCCAAAGAGAAGTATATTCTTTTCCATTTTTTTTTTCTAAGCAACATCAATAGGGAGGTGCGTCATGCCCACACACTGTACTCTGTAGAACGATTGTGAGGACAATATGCAATATGTCAACTTTCAAAGAAAAGAAAGGGGAAAAGAAAAAAAA